>JABCMJ010024330.1:0-12647 GCA_014822125.1 Arbutus unedo | reverse complement strand
AGGGAAGATTGTGTTAAGATGTCTTTAGCTGATATATGGGTTTTTTGCCAAACTACGTTTGGTACTACTGGGCTACGTCTTGGAGCCAAGTCAGTTACGTCTCATGTATTATGCCAATTTATGTCATAAGTTAGTTATGTTCTTTAGCCATGTTATATCTTTTGGAAATAAAACCATAGATGATGACGGAGTTAAGATTTTTATCGAGGCACGACACATGGGAGACATAATGCCTGGGAGCATAATGGTTGGGAACATGAAATATGGGAGCCGATTTTTTGGTTTGTATGCGTCGATATGAGGTTCGGCTTAGGGGTTGGGACCATATCGGCCGGGAACTTCATGACACTATTTTGAAATGGATTTGATTGATGGGCAACACTGGTGTTTACCAGAATTTGGGATTTTCACGTAAACTTTAGATACTTACGAGTCATGGCTAGACACGTGTCAAGATCTAGAGAGAACCTTAGAAAGTACACATGGACTTTTATAAAGTACTTCGTACTTTGATTATTTACTATTAATATTGCTTTGGCTTATTCATTATCATTATTCATGACCTATTCATGCATTATTCGTTCTATGGCATAAATTAGGTTACTAGGAGGATTTTTATTACTGAGTTTTATCGCTCATTTGGTGTTACTTTTCACTGCCCCTTGCCTTTCATGCCATGTGTTGATGATGACGTAGTCGGACCCACTTATCCAGCCACAGATGACAACACTTTTATTGAGGACACCATAGTATTATGGTTCACCTAGCTTATGTCAAGCTATATTTTATTTCTATTTAATGTATTTTCATTTCAATTATTCAATCGAAAATTATTTTATTAATGGAAAAGTTAGTCTTTTGATGTTTAATCTTTTATTTAACGTTTTCGAGAAATCAAGGCGTTACAAAGTGGCATCAGAGCTCTAGGTTCCCTTACTTGAGACCCAGGGTAGAATTGGGTAGATCACATCTTGTGTTGTGTTTCCTGGGTAGATAGTATTATGTGTTATTATTCTTATCCAATATCATATATCATAAGTTTAACACATATAATTATATTTCTTGTAGATGTCATCCGATTTAGACTTTGACCCAGTGGAGCGTTATCTTGTTGACTTCTCGAAGGACGAGCTATCTAACGATCTTGCACCTATTCTACCACCGAAGATCATGGCACCTTTACCCCCATCAGAGGATGACCTACCACAGTTTGGGTGGCATGCGGAGGATGATGCAGATGACAAGGCAGACAATGGAAATTCAAAGGAGGATGACCTTAACGAGGATGATGACTTTGAGGATTTGATTTTGGGACATGCGGACAAGCAAGTAGGGGCTAATGAGATGGACACCGAAGGAGAGGAATCGCTTGAGGAGGAGCCAGAGAGTGAGATCGAGAACCCCTGACACCTGAGCCAACTAGAGTGCATATGGATGTTGCTAGTTGGAGCACTTGGGAGGGATCCGAGTGGCATGCACTAGGCACGATGGTTTATGTGAAGATTGCCCCTGTAAAGTGCTGCCATTGGAAGGCTCATGGAGAGCCATACTTCTTGGGACCAGTTGTCATTATTGAGTAGCTCAACGAAATGCGGTATCTGCTCAATGTGTCAGTAGGATTTAAGAAGATGGTGGGAAATTCTGTGCCAGGAAACCTATTGCAAAGGCAACGATCGAGAGGACAGACATAGGATTGTGAATTCACTTAGAGATCTAGACTTCTCCAACCCTACCACGTATACCGACATGCCTTTCAAGTTGGAGGATCACCGTTAAGTTGACCCATGGGACCCAGACTCTTGGTGCTACAAGGTCTATTGGAGGTGCTTTGGGAGAGTTGAGACGACTTTGTAGTGTGAGTACCTACTCTGGCATGATTACCCGACTCTGTTCCTCCTTTGAGCAGATTTTATGCAGGGTAGTGATAGGGTGATTTTGTGGGCATCAGATGACTATTGTACACCGTAGCACATAGGCTTTTATTTTGCATTCTGCATGTAGGCCATTTTCCATTTTGATAAATACATGCATATGTCGGATGTAGCAGTATGATGTATCTCGGCCTTATTATATTATGAATGAAAAAAACTTTTGTCAGCTACTTTGTCCCTAAACTTTAATATATCTATCTGACTGTAGATGGTTGAGATGAGGAATGGTGCTAATACGAGAAACCAAGCCGGATCCAGCAATCCACACGCTAACTCGCCACCTCCACACCCACCTTACACAGCACCTGGTTTTAACGACTTTAACCAATTCATGCGAGCTTTCTTCAACATTGCCCGCAACCCTCAATAGTTTGGACCACCACCTACCACACTCAGCCAAATTGAAGTGTTCTGCTCAACGAATTCTGCAAACGACGACCTTCGATTACAAGACGATTAGAATTTTTCTTTTTTATCAGGAAAGAAGAGAGTTAATATATAAGAAAGAGAAATACATCGCGATTTGACCAGTTGACAATAAACCAACCAAGACGATACGAAAATAGGAGATGCCATACCATACTCCTATACCTATAAAAATGCCAAAAGAAGAAAGATAAATTGTAAACGATAACGGTAAATGGTAAAACAAAAAGTAGGAAAAGTCTACTCAAACTAACTTCTGAAGCTTATAACTCAAGTGGCCATAGAAGATTTGCACTGCTTTGAGTGATGGCTATCAATTTCATGACCGCCCAACGATCTCCAGCCCTGAGATATGTCCTTCTCAATCTACAATTCCACCCTTCTACACAACTCTAGATTCCTGGTTAGATGAAAAAAGCGATTAGGAATTTATGTACAATCTAAATTTTAAAAAAAAAATCGAGTGCTTTTGTTTACCTACCTAATAAATTGGAGAACATTACACATGTTGTGTATGGTCCACAATAGAAATCCAAGTCTTTTATACCACCAACCTGTGTACTACATTTCAATTAGGTTGCTCATATAATAAGAACCAATTTGAGAAAACATTTATTGTTAAAGGTGCATACAAAGGCCATGCACCACATCACTTTGCTATATATAATACCACTTCCCTTGTCCAATACCTTGTTTCATTTCCATTGAGAGAGGAAAAAAAAGATCCACAAAGATGAAGCATCTCATCATCACATCACTTTGCTATATATAAACTACAAGAAAAACACCAATGGTGACAACCTTCAGGGACATCTTGTCACTAAATATAGTGGCGACAAGGACTTCCATAGTTGTCACCAAGAGTGTTGGAATTTTCGCGCTAAATGGAGGTAATTTACAGCGACAATAATTTTGCTTTGGTGGTAAGTTTTGTGTAACTGAATATTACAAATGTGGGTGACAAAGCTATAGGTGTCACCAAATTGTTTATATTTTGGCACTGGAGGGGGAAAAAAAAAGAGCGGACATGTAGTTTTTTGGGATGTCACTAAAAATTCTAGAGGTGTCACTAAACGGTTTGTTAATAAAAGCTACGCCGTTTTGTTTGTGTGTCACCAAAAGCCCTAAATCCTAAATCATGAACAACGTTAACCCCTTGTGCCTCCTTCGCCTAATGTCCATCTCTGCAACTCATTCTTCTCTCTATGCTTCTCTCTCTCTCTCTGTGCATCTTTCTCTACAATATTCTTAAATTTTGCCTCCTTCATCGCCTCATTTCATGTGGCATAAAGAGGCTTCTAATGAGCATTTTTGTTAACCTATAGGTCCAGAAACCTAGGCTAGTCTCAGCCTAGGAAAGATTATGTGAAATCAAACTCTAAATCAGGTAATCTTTTCAAATATTTTCCATAATTAGGACATAGATATATCTATTTTGGGGCTCTCACCTATAGTGTTCGTATTTTGGGGCTCTCGCTTGTAGTGAGTCTAAATTTCGGTAATTAGGAAGTAGATATATTGTGAACACAAAGGAACCTCAGTTGCAATCTCACCTTTAGTGTTTGTATTGTGGCTTCCTAGGGAAGCAATCTCGACTCTTCCAGACATGGACGATCGCAGGTTTTTTTACATCGAAGATGCTATTTGAGAATCTAAGGAAAACTTACAAATTTAAACATTGCTTGATGAATTAAAGTGTAACATTAGTTTTTTTGCACTTGAATTTGTTTCTGTAGAAAAAAGTGAAGTTGGCAAATGTAAGCATTGCCATTAGTAGCTAATATATGCCCTTAATTAGATTGAAATGAAACAAGACACAATCAGCTATGCTTTGCCTCCGTACACAAGGTATAGTTTTTATAGCGAGAAAGGAATCCTTGCTATTGTTGACCAAGGTACAGACTTTTTCCATTCTAGATCCTTCTTGTTTCTTTTATTATTTTGGCAAAGAAGATAAGATTCGTATGCTTCCTGTCGAAGCCCAAACTTCATGGGTATGATATAGCAATAATAATAAAGCGTAATTAATCTCAAACCACAATTGAAAAAAAATCTGTGTTGTAAACACTAAGTGCATCCTCCATCAACTCCATTAAAACCTTAAAACTTCAAGATCATCCAAAACAACTCCAACAATGCAAAATAAAATCCCTACGGCCCACAAACCACCAAATAACAAAGTAAATAGAAAATAACTAAAAATAGGTATTTGAAATCTAACTACTGAATTGTAGAGACCCGAATTTTTTTTTTGTTTATAATATTAATGTTCATCATATGATTGGGCATTGTATTTATGCATAATTATGTGATTTGGAGCCATCGTATTATGCAAGGATAGTCATAGGACTTGAGGTTAGCATGTTTGCAATGTAGAGGGGGTAAGTGTAATATATGGATTGGGTTTGTGTTTATATTAGATTTTTCCAAAATCTAAACCAACACACGTTCATTTCTCTCTCTCTCTCTCTCTACTGTTGTGTTCAATCTCAAATCCTACACCAAAATTTCTTGCTCCAAGCTTCAATTCCTTCAAGAACCATTCATAACACATAGATCTTTGAAGTTATTTGGCGTGTGTTTGCTTGGAGGAGCTCCATTTCAAGGTTTTTCAACATTTGAAGCTAGGGCTTTTTTCAAGGTTGAGGTAGGGATTTCTTACTATCATCTTGCTTTTGAAACTTATATTCATCATTGTTACCTGTAGATCTTCTTCGAACTACCATTTTTCCTCGACCAACTGGATGGCCTGTTTGTACCCATCCGGATGAACCTGTTTGTTGCATTTTCTGTGATTCTAATTTTGTATCTCACCTGGATGGCTAGTTTTGACCCATCCGGATGACTTGGTTCTCTACAATTGTTCATGTGCTAAGATTTTGTATCTCATCCGAATGACCATTTCTGACCCATCCAGATGACCTGGCCTGCAACTTTGCCTTTGTTTTTGGGAGTTCTGTATCTATCCGGATGGCCTGTTCTTGCCACATTCGGATGACCTAGGATGCTTGATGAGATTTCTTCTATGTTGTAATTCTTAGTCTTTTATCATGATTATAGGATCAAATGAGCTTGTTGGAACAATAAAATAGATGGATATTGAATCTAAATACTTAATGAACATTGACACATTACCAATCCTCGGAAGTGTGCTAAGAGATGACCCTATGTTACTAGTTTCCTTGGGGAGTGTGCTATAAGATGACATGATATTACTAGCGTCCTTCGAGAGTGCGTTAGGAGGTACGATTGAACACACGATTTTGACATGACACGAGATAACGAGTGCTAGAATAGAAGGATGGCTTACTTAGATAACGAGTTGAATTTGTTTAATTGATGAATATGTTATTCTTGAATATCTATATGTTTTAGTTATGAAATTTCCTCTTTGTGCTTGATACTCATGTCTTATGCCACTTTATTCATATTCATCGATATTGATAGATTTTCCTACTGAGCTTTGTAGCTCAACTCTTCCTTCTTTTCAAGTAATGATCGAGAGCACTAGGATGGATTGCTTAATTTGCGTGAAATGATGCATTCATTTTTTGAAGCTCATACGAAGAATTTATGTTGCATCTTTATGAAACATTATTTTTGGAAAGATGTGTTATAATTTCTATTATCTATTCTTTTGACCTGAAAGGAAACTGTTTAAACTTCTACTATGATCTTGATGTATATTGGATGAATATTACCCTCTTTGTGTACCTTTTCAACTTTGCACTTATCAATATATTATGAATGAATGTTTTGGTATACTTATGAAGTTTGTGAGATTTTTATTAATATTTTGTATTATTCTATTTTATTTAAAATTGAGGGAGTGACAACTTGGTATTATAGTAGAAATTCGAATACGTTGAGACCATGGGGAGACATTTGGTCTCATTAGGTTCAAACTCGTTGCATTTATACATGTTTTTGTGTGTGTGCTTGTATGCATGACATGCATTGACATTACATTCCAATTAGTAGAGTGATATGTGATTGTTGACCCTTGTTGGGGATATATCATGGGCTTGGAACTCATGGTTGTGATGATTGTTGATTTTGTTAGTATTTTCTTATTATTGTAGCATTATGCTTCCTAGACGCGGAGTGAGATTGGGTGGACCTCGAGGCCAAGGCCGCTATCGCGAGATACCGTTAAAGCATGTTGTGAGTCAACGAAGGGAGATTCCATGAGTGGGGGAAGTTCATGAGGAAGTAGAGTAGAATGTCGAACCGCCGGTCGTTTTGGATAACTTTGCGAGGGAGTTTGTGGCAATGCTTACTGAGGTCAATTTGTTGAACTAGACCACTAGAACCCATGCTGGCGATCGAGCAATAGATGCGATGAGAGAATTTTGTCGTCTTAACCCTCCTCAGTTCAATGGAGAGGGTGGTGACTTTCTCGTGGCCAACCATTGACTTTCGAAGATTCGTAAGCTATTCAAGGCTTTGAAAATAGTGGAGGATGATCTTCGAGTCTCTATTATAGCTTGCCAATTAATCGGAGAAGCGAATGAATGGTGAGAGTCTATCCTTGAAGTGAGAAAGGATGCACGAAAGGCCGCTAGAAAAACGGCTAGAGTTGATCAGCCAGATGTGGATGATATGATATGGGCTGACTTTGAGGTTCTTTTTGAGAACCGGTATTTTTCGAAATCCTATTGTGAACATTTGCATATATAGTTTGAGAAGTTGGAACAAGGGACTATGATGGTATCGGAATATGCTGCAAGGTTTCAGAACTTATCCCGCTTTGTGCCGGAGCTAGTGGCTTTGAAACATCGCAAGTGCCATCGTTTTGAGAGAGGTCTTCATTCTTCTATGAAGAGACTTGTGGTGAGCCAGCACAAGATGAATTTTGAAGAAATTATCGAATGTGTGAGGAGTGTGGAGTTGCCTAGGGAGGCACAACGAAGTTCTAGAGTATGGGAACCAAGGCAATCAAGTGTTATGCAAAATTCGTCATCTTCAGGGAGCTTTGGGAGTTAGGGGCGCAAGCAACAGAGAGAGTAGTCTCACTCTCCACAGGGCCACTCGAACCTTAGGTCACCAACTTATTCAGATACTCGGAGTAACACTTCTCAACCACCAATTGTGTGTCATCGGTGTAACCAACCCAGTCACATTCGTGCATTGTCCTATGCCTCCGAAGGTTTGCTATACTTGTGGAAAGAATGATCATATTGCGAGAGATTGTCCTCAAGGAGCGAGGGTGCACACTGAGACAGGTTCTGTACAACAGTTAGGGTTTGGATAGAGTCACGGACAATAGTAGTTTAAGAGTGCACAGAGGCAGTAGTAGCCTCACTTTCGTCAAACCACTTCTGACCAGGGTTCTCATGTTGAGCGAGGAGCGAGTTTTATAGCATCGACTCAAGGTTCAGGACAAAGGGGTGGATATACTCAGGGTCAGCACACCCAAGGTTGGGTTTTCAATATTATACTTCTGCCACTCCATCTTCTACTTCTCAAGCTCCAGAAGCATCAATTGTGAAGGGTATATTCGTTTTGTTCAACTCCTTTGCCAAAGTTTTTTTTGATTATGGAGCATTGCATTTTTTCATTGCTGCATCATTTTTACATGTTTTGGAATTGGAAACTAAACGACTTGAGCCACCATTATTTGTTGAAATATCTCTTGGAGGGAGATCTCCACTTGATCTTATTTGGAGAAATTGCAAACTTGTTATCCTTGACCATTGTTTCATTTTTTACTTCATTGTACTGGACATGTCGGAGTTTGACCTCATTTTGGGTATGGATTGGTTATCCACTTTTCATGCTACCATTGATTGCTTCAAGTATCGCGTTCGTCTGTGTTCACTCAGGGGTGATTGTTTTGAATTCTTTGGGGAGCGTCAGGAACCATTCTATGTATGCCTTGTTGGTGAGTTTGACTCTAGATGAGGATGTCTCTGTACGTGGAGAGTTACTATTAGTGGTTTGTGATTTTTCGGATGTGTTTCTGGAAGAGTTGCCAAGGATGAAACTCTATGTTTGTGCATCAATTACCGTAAGGTTAATCGTGTCACCATTAAGAATAAGTATCATATGCCAAGGATTCACAACTTGTTTGACCAACTTCGAGGTGCGACTTGTTTCTCTCGTGGTTATGCTTTTTGGATTGACGAACGCGTGGCGATAGTCATGGACCTTATGAATCATATTTTTCACACGTACCTTGACCGATTTGTCCTAATTTTTGTTGATGACATCTTGATATACTCGCATATGAAAGAGGAGCACAATTCTCATCTTAGCATTGTCCATGAACTTTTGAGGGAGTACCGTTTGTACGCCAAGCTTAGCATGTGTGAGTTTTGACTTTCTGAAGTTAAGCTTTTGGGGCATGTTGTTTCGCAAGGAGATGTATCCATTGATCAGGGAAAGTAGAGTCAGTTATGGATTGGCAACAATCGAAGAATGTTTTTGAGATCCGTAACTTCTTGGAGTTGGCCAGATACTACTGTCGTTTTGTTCTAGATTTTTCTCATTTGGCGGCCCCGATGACACTATTGACATGTAAGGGAACACGTTTTGTATGGGATGATGCTTGTGAGGCGTCTTTTGAGGAGTTGAAGCGATGTTTGACTAGTGCACTAATTTTGATTGTTTCCGAGTGAGGAGTTGGCTACTCCGTATATTGTGATGCTTCAAAAGAGGGACTTGGGTGCATGTTGATGCAAATGGGAAGGGTGGTAGCGTATGGATCAAAATAATTGAAGATTCACGAACAGAATTATCCTACGCACGACTTGGAGCTTGCAGCTGTCGTTTTTGCTTTGAAGATTTGGCGGCATTATTTGTACATTGAGAAATTTGAAGTCTTCTCCGATCACAAGAGTTTGAAGTATCTATTCTCCTAGAAAGAATTGAATTTACGACAGTACCTTTGGATGGAGCATATTGAAGATTATAATTTTAACTTGCAGTATCACCCGGGGAAGGCCAAGGTGGTAGGGATAATTTTGTGCAATTTTACGGTTCAATCAACGTTATTAACTCGAGTGGTTGATGCCCAACAACATGATGAGAAAACAAATGAGCTACATAAGAGATTCTTCAATGGCAATGCATGAAATGGGTGGATGGTTCACGCCGACTAGAGTCTACGTTTCCAAGAAAAATTATTTGTACCTACGTCGTGTCAGTGAGAGATTTTGCGAGAGTTTCACTATTCGCCATTAGCCGTTCATGTTGGAAGAACGAAGATTTATCATGATTTGCGTCTATAATTTTGGTGGTCAAGAATGAAGCAAGATGTGGTGATTTTTGTATCGAAATGTCTTATGCGCCAACAAGTCAAAGCCAAACATCCACGACCCGCAGGAGAGTTGCAACCTTTGCCCGTAGCCGAGTGGAAATGGGAGAATGTTGGGATTCCTTTTTCTATCGTGTCTGACCGAGACCCGAGATTCACTGCACAATTTTGGCAGAATCTGCAAGCAGCACTTGGCACAAGTTTATTGTTTAGTACCGTGTATCATCATCAAACTGATGGACAATCCGAGCGTATGATTCAGAGTTTGGAAGATATGGTTCGGGCTTGTGTCATGGATTTTCAGGATAGTTGGGAGGATCACTTACCGCTTGTTGAGTTTGCATACAACAATAGCTATCAGTTGAGTATTGAGATGGCACCGTTTGAGGCTTTGTATGGGCAACCGTGTAGATCATCCGTGTATTGAACCGAGTTGGGAGAAACGACTATTGTGGGATTGGATTTGATTGAGAAGACTACTAAGCAAGTAAAGGTGTTCCGTCAACGATTACTAATCGCTCAAAGTCGGCAAAAAAGCTATGTCAATTGTCACCGATGACTATTATCATTCAAGGTAGGGGACCATGTGTTTTTTAAAGTATCACCGCGATGAGATTTATCACATTTTGGGCATAAGGGTAAGCTTTCACCGCATTATGTTGGACCATTTGACTTCATCGAGAAGATTGGGGTAGTCGCATATCGTTTAGCAATGCCGTCGAAGCTATCGGGTGTTCACGACGTATTTCATGTGTCGATGTTAAGGAAGTATAAGCCAAATTCATCACACGCACTAAAATGGTCAGAACTTGAGTTAGTGGCTGACGCATCTTATGGAGAGGAATCGATACGTATTCTAGATTTCCATGAGCAAGTGTTGCGGGGTAAGACAATATCCTTGGTTTGGGTTTTGTAGAGCATTCAAGGCAAGAAAGAGTCGACTTGGGAAAGAGGGGACGAAGTTCGAGAGAAACACCTGCATTTATTTTCATCTTGATTATTCTGATGTTATTCGAACTTGATAAGTTATTGACTTGCTGCATTTTAGTTTGGCATTGTTGATGCATGTCTTGTGTGGGCATTGTTTATCTAATTTCGAGGACGAAATTTCTTTGAGGAGGCAAGGATGTAGAGACCCAAATATTCTTTTTGTTTTTAATATTAAAGTTGAGGATATGATTGGGCATTGTATTTATGCATAATTATGTGATTTGGGACCATTGTGTTATAGAAAGATAATCATGGGACTTAGGTTAGCATGCTTGCAATGTAGAGGACTTGCTACCATCGTGTTCAATCTCAAACCCTCCACCAAAATTTCTTCTTCCAAGCTTCGATTTCTTCAGGAACCATTCATAACACATAGATCTTGGAAGTTATTTGGCGTGTGTTTACTTGAAGGAGCTCCGTTTCAAGGTTTTTTCACATTTGGAGCTAAGGCTTTCCATTTGAGCTTGAATCTTGTGTCTTGAAGGTTGAGGTAGGGATTTCTTACTATCATCTTGTGTTTGAAAATCGTATTGATCATTGTTCTTCCTTATTTGTTGCCATTTGGAAGAGTTGGAATCAAAATTCCAAACTTGCAGATCTTCTTCGAACTGCCATTTTTTCTCGACCAACGGGATGGCCTGTTTATGCCCATCCGGATGAACCTGTTTGCTGCATTTCCTATGATTTTGAGATTTTGTATCTCATCTGGATGGCTAGTTTTGACCCATCTGGATGACTTGGTTCTCTGCAATTGTTCCTATGCTAAGATTTTGTATCTCATCCAAATAACCATTTTTGATCCATCCGGATGACCTAGCCTGTAGCTCTGACTTTGCTTCTAGGAGTTCCGTATCCATCTGGATGGCATGTTCTTGCCACATCTAGATAACTTGGGATGCCTGATGAGATTTCTTCTATACTTTAATTCTTGGTCTTTCATCATGATTATAGGATTAAATGAACTTGTTGGAACAATAAAATGGATGGATATTGAATCTAAATACTTAACGAATGCTGACGCATGACCAATAGGCGAATGGTACTAGCTTCCTTTGACAGTGTGCTAGGAGATGATCCCACATTACTAGCTTCCCTCGAAAGTGTGCTAGGAGATGACCCTATATTACTAGTTTTCTTCGGGAGTGTGCTAAGAGATGACATGATATTACTAGCGTCATTCAGGAGTGTGCTAGGAGGTATGATTGAATACACGATTTCGACATGACATGTTTTAGTTATGGAATTTCTTCTTTGTCCTTTATACTCATGTCTTATGCCACTTTATTCATATTCATCGATATTGTATAGATTTTCTTATTGGGTTTTGTAGCTCAACACTTTATTCTTTTCAGGTAATGGTCCAGAGAACTAGCATAGATTGCTTGACTTGCGTGAAGTGATACCTTCATGTTTGGAAGCTCATACGAAGAATTTATTTTACATCTTTACAAAATATTACTTTTGGAAAGATGTATTGTAACTTCTATTGTCTATTCTTTTGATCCGAAAAGGGAATGTTTAAACTTCTATTATGATCTTAATGTATATGGGGCTGGATATTACGCGCTTCGTGTACCCTTTCAATTTTGAACTTATCGATATCTCATGAATGAATATTTTAGGTTTACTTATGAAGTTTGTGAGCTTTTTATTAATATTTCATATTATTCTATTGTATTTAAAATTGAAGGCGTGAGATGAATCAATAACAAATAATTAACTATGAGCCTACAATGTCCAACAAATAGTTAACATCTAAAAGATGAAAATAGCTGACTTAAAATAAATACTAAATATCATGATCTATCTATATTCGAAAGTTAAGGGCTAAGTCATCGGATCCACATCATTATTTGTAAATTGTTAGTTTACTGAAAAAATATAAATTGGAGCTCAAGTAAGAAGTCATATTGAAACATCGATATATAGATGAAAACATGTTCGCACCAACAATATAATACGCATAAACGACAAGATAAATAATCAACTAAATGATCACAATGCTATCATGCTCGACATGCTACTTATGCATAATTTTGACT
>JABCMJ010024329.1:0-14490 GCA_014822125.1 Arbutus unedo | reverse complement strand
TGACACTCCATTCGTTTTAATTTATTTGTCTATTTACTGATTTTTTCACGTCCGAAAAGTGTTTGTCCAATTTTAAGTTTGACTTGAAAGAGATTATTTTATGCCGTCTCTCTTTAAAAAATTATGTATTAAAAGGCTGAAAAAGTAAAAGACACTCTTGATTAGTTAAATCTTTTTAATAGTAATTATTGGGACAAAAGGAGTAATTATTAAGTGTTGTCAATCCTTAACTATTATTATAGTACTTCCGAAAATAGTAAGAAACTATTCTAAGTATTTTATCCACAACAAATTCTCAAAAACCTTCATGTTTTATGTCGTTTTTACCGGTCTCCATCACAATTAACACATTAGGAAAAAAAAATATTTCTAGAACTACTTCTTTTATCACCTTCGATCGTCATTAATATTACATGATGTAAATCATCATTGATATGCATTATCTTGCATTCTAAATTTGTTAATCTTCTCACCTATATATGTACGTACCATCATCGCCTGCATAATCATATTTTTAAATTCCTTCACATATTTTAGTTATGATGTTTCTGTTAATTAACACTGTCAATTTGAAAATAACGGTGGCCTTTATTATATTTTCATATTTTATTTCCTTGTAAACATGTTAAATATATATTATGGTTAGTTCAGTTTTTTTAATCATTAATATCGGTCACCTAAATTAACACTATTTGAGTTTTTCTCAATTTCATTCCATTCATTTATAATGATCATAAAATTAAATCTATCTGGGATTCCAGTATTGGTTTATAGAAACTATTATTACATTCATACTTCGATATCAAGTCCCACAATCTCTGCTCTTTAAATGTAAATTAAATATTACGTGTTTCATAGTGTACATAATATTGCATTAATGGAGTGTTGTGATTCTCACATATTTCCCTTCATTAATTCTATTAGGTTTTCTCGGAATCTTATATTTTCGTGATTAGAATTCAACTAATAATAAACTAAGTCCTTTTTTTGGACTTGGTTTTTATTTAAAAAAAAGACTTGATTTTTATTCAAATACGATATAATATTTTTGAAAAATATACATAATGCCTTGTTTACAATATAGTTTTATATAATAGATAAAATATTTCGAGCAATTTTTATACTGTAAGTAAAATATTTGAGGCAATTTTTATACTTTATGTAAAATATTTAGGGCAATATCATAATTTTAACGGGGTCAAATTTACTATTAATTTTCAAAACTCTAATATTAATAAAAAAAATTTAGAAAAGTCAAAGTGGTCAAGTGAACCCACTTGTCCTATAGTGGCTCCGCCCTTTGTATCCCTATTTTTGTTTTTGTTTCTTCATTTTGAAAAAAAAAAAATCATCTTTCAATTCATCTTCTAAAACCCTTCTCCATCTGGAAATATGGACTTTGATTCTCCAAATATGGAGGATGGAAAAAATAGAGAATCTCCTTTAAATATGGAGTACAAGAGGTTAATAATTTATTTGATTAAACTTTAAATTTATAAATTATTTTTTGACAAAATAAGAGTGTGTGTGTGTGTGTGGAATATTCTTAAAATAAGACCAATTTTGAACAATTCTAGTAAAAGTTTAAAGAAACTATTTTTGAATTTGGGAGGGAAGAGATGAATGTTTGAGGTTTGAAATGAGTTTTTTTGAAGGGGGGATAGAAAAAGAGTTTGGCTTTCCTTTAAAATCATCTTTTTAGTAAAAATGGATTATTTTGATACTCTAAATAAATTAATTATAGTAAAATAGATTGTTTTGGCTTTCCTTCAATCTCTTTTCCGGAAAGGTGAGGATTTAGTAATTTTGAAGGAGTATAATGTATTTAGTTATTTTCTAAAATAAACTGGGGAACAGAGCTGCATGTGATTCTCTTATCTCTGAAACCAAAAGCAGCGCCACTCAGCCACTCTTTTTGTTAAGCGAATATCATTACGACTTTTTATGCCTAAAGAATCTGTCCCACCATCTTAGATATCTAACACCCTCTCACTTTATTTGCTCAACTCAAAGTTATAAATCTCTACTAGCGAACATATTATTTTTGTTATTAATACAGTATATACTAGTATCGGTATATATTGATATATCGTTTTCAATTTATTACTAAAATTAATATATATTTTTTAAATAATATTTTTTAATAAAAAATTATAATTGACATATAAAATAAAATCTTCACAATTTAAAAATAATTTTCTAAACATAAAAAGAGATGATTTTAATCTTAAATTATATGTAATTACCCAAAAAATTATCAATTAAAAATTTTAAAAAATATGAACCGATACGGTACTAGTTGAAATAGGCCGGAACAAGTCGAAACGGTACAAGGGTGGACCAGTATCATTATAAGACTGGTATGAAACATATTATACAATACAATACGAGACAAATAACATTGGTTCAATCGGACTCTATTTCTTGACCTTGTCATCCACTTTTAAGGTTCCATGTTTCGAATACCCTAATCACTAATTAAATTTATTTATACTTTTAGTTTACTTTAATACTTTTAGTTCATTTTTAACTTCGTGATAAGTATTTTAAAAACTCTCAGTTTGGCTTAACACAGAGATTCAAAAAACCTTCAATTAAAGATATTTTTTTAAAAAGCAAAAAATTAAATAGACAAAAATAAATAACTTAAGAAAGAGCATATTAAGCAGGGGTGGAATCATGATTTGATGTTTTGAAGAGAGAGGAGATTTTCTTTTTGAAAAAAGGAACAGGCCGAATGTAATAAAGGGGCCGAGATGTAATTATTTTTATAATTTATACCTTAGTCTTATTTCTTTTTTAAATTTTTGGAGGAGACCAAACAGTGATTTGAACGCTCTACATACAAAAGAAATTTTGTTATGGATATTAATTATGTGTACAAATAATTAGGTGACACTTTCTTATATATATATATATATATAGAGAGAGAGAGAGAGAGAGAGAGAGAGAGAGAGAAGGGACAAAGAAGTGGGTTCAAAAGAGAATAAACAATTGACACGTAATTATTTATACATAATTTGTATATATAATTAGTATTCATAATATTTTTAGTACAAAAAATACTTTGTCATGAATACTAACCAGAAGTGGGTATGTACGACCAAACGACTAGCTCCAAGAAATATGTACATAAAATTTGGAATTGGGTTGTCATGAAGCAGCAGCACGAAAGCTTGTGCTACCACCGCGCACGCACGGCGAGGGCACACTCTATCGTGTTGTCCCCACAGACGCGGCGACAATATACTCGACTTCCGCGTGCTTTCGCTCATACCCAGTGAAGCCAAGCATAACATCTCAGGGCGATCCCTAACATCCAATCGAAGAATTAAAAAAAAAAGGAATATGTCACTTTTCACTTTCTCTTTCACTGCAGAATTGAAACTTTACCCTTTTAGCCCAGCCTACGTGGGACCATTAAGAGTTTTGGAGAGTTCCTCATAATCTACAAGCTTACAAATTTGTGTGGACTCAAATGTTCTTATCTTTATTTCGTGCTCTACACTGACGTACACGTCAACAAACAACCTTACAAACACGCATAATTATTCAGCGTCTTGAACACCGACACGTGTTATGCTTAATTTATTTTACTATTACATATTTACTTAAAGTTCATACGATGTATAAAAATATGACTTTGAAGAGTATTGGAGCACAAATTTATACCTCAAGAAACACCCAATAAATTCCCAAAACACGCTGTGATTCCCCCACAAATTCTCGCAAAAAGACGAAGCTTTGTATGTAGCTCGAACAACGAGAGAAGGGAAAAGTGAGAGGGGAGACAAAGGGGAAAGTGGACTGGTAGTTTTCCAACAAATTCAAAACCTTCTTGTATCTCTCTTCCTAACAACGAAAAACACCACCAATAAACCATATCCAAAAACACCTCATTTCCCCATATTGCCACCACTGTGTTGGTTTAACGATGCCGTCTGACGAATTGCAACAACGATTGCTTCCCAACGAAGACGAAGAAGAAGAAACAGCCTACGAGTCGGACGAGAAAGTCCACGTCATCGGCGTCGATGACGGAAGCGAATTGGACGACGACGGCGGCGGCGGCGGCGGCGACTGGGCCAAGACGCCGCCTTTTTCATGGAAGAAGCTGTGGCTTTTCACTGGCCCCGGATTCTTGATGAGCATAGCGTTCCTTGATCCGGGGAACATAGAGGGGGATCTTCAAGCTGGGGCGATCGCAGGGTACTCTCTGTTATGGCTGCTTCTGTGGGCCACGGCTATGGGGCTCCTTGTTCAGCTCTTGTCGGCTCGGCTCGGTGTGGCTACGGGCCGCCACTTGGCGGAGCTGTGTAGGGACGAGTATCCCAAGTGGGCCAGACTTCTGTTGTGGATTATGGCTGAGATTGCCTTGATTGGGGCTGACATTCAGGAAGTTATTGGCAGTGCGATTGCCATTAAGATTCTGAGTAATGGGTTTGTGCCTCTTTGGGCGGGTGTTGTTATCACTGCTTGTGATTGGTAATCTACCTCAACTCTTTCAATAGATACTGCCAATTTTTGTTTTTTAAAGAAGCAATTGGGAATATTTTGTTCAAAAGAAGCTTGGAGGTTCAGAAGTTTTTGAGTATTGTGCATCTCTTTGTTAATTTTTTTTTTTTTTGGATAAACCATTTCTTTGTTATTTTCCTCATTTCCTGAACATGATTGGAAAGGTGTTAAACGTTCTTACAGGGATTCGTGGTTTGTAATTATGTAAACCCTAATTGGTTTTGTTTTTGTTGTTAGTTAGAGTCTGGAATTAATTATCATGTTACTGACATACGTTATTTTTACTATTGGAGAATAGGTCTGTTAATTTTCAGAAACTGCTAACTTTTAATTTCACAATGACATATAATCTAACCCTCTATGACAAGAAAATACGTGTGTGGGCGCATGTGTAAGGGATCCTATGTTTGTTCTATGTTAAATAATTTATTTATTGACATAATTTGTAAATCTTTTCTAAGATTATTGTTATTGTTTTTTGTTACAGTTTCATCTTTCTATTTCTTGAAAACTATGGTGTGAGGAAACTGGAAGCGGTTTTTGCCGTTCTTATTGCAGCAATGGCAATTTCATTTGCTTGGATGTTTGGAGAAGCAAAGCCTAATGGGTTGGAACTTCTTCTTGGTGAGGATATTTTCTTCTTTTTTGCCCGGTAAATTTGTAATCCGTTTACTCTCTAGCGTTCCCTTTGTTTTGAATTGGCTCTGATTCTAAAGCACTTCCAATGGGATCTCTTTTTCAGGTGTGTTAATCCCAAAACTTAGTTCGAAAACAATACAACAGGCTGTGGGTGTTGTTGGTTGCATTATTATGCCTCACAATGTCTTCTTGCACTCAGCCCTCGTACAATCTAGAGAGATCGACAGACGCAAGACTGGCCGCATTCGAGAAGCACTCAATTACTACTCCATAGAGTCCACTATTGCCCTTGCAATCTCCTTTATGATCAATCTTTTTGTCACAACTGTATTCGCAAAGGCGTTTTATGGTACTGAAATAGCAAATAGTATTGGCCTCGTAAATGCGGGCCAATATCTTAAAGAGAAGTATGGGGGAGGTTTATTGCCAATTTTGTATATTTGGGGTATTGGGTTATTAGCTGCTGGGCAAAGTAGTACAATCACTGGCACCTATGCTGGGCAGTTTATCATGGGGGGTTTTCTGAACTTGCGGTTGAAGAAATGGCTCAGGGCTTTGATAACACGAAGCTTTGCAATAGTTCCAACTATGATTGTTGCTCTTGCTTTTGATACGTCTGAGGACACATTAGATGTTCTCAATGAATGGCTTAATGTGCTCCAGTCAGTTCAGATCCCTTTCGCGCTGATTCCCCTTCTTTTTTTGGTGTCCAAGGAGGAGGTCATGGGCGTTTTCAAAATTGGCCCTGTCCTCAAGGTACATCTTTAATGTTGCTATAATTCTCACTCTGAATCTTAGTGACCATCGTTAATGTTGCTTAAAATTTTCATTTAGGCTTTCCAAGGGATCGGTAACCTCTAATGTTTTGTTTTTGTGATGTTGTACATTAGTAGTTTGTACAAAATTTTGTAAATGCTACCAACACATCATATTGTACATCATGCCTACATGACATGCCACACAACTCATGAGGTCCACTAATTTGAACACATAATCAAAACTCATTGGATGTGCTTTTACATTTTATACTTAAAACATGAATTGTGTGGCATGTCATATAGGTATGAATGCATGATGTACAATTGGATGTACAATGTGATGTGTTAGTAGACTTATTCATTCTCCTTTATCATGAAATTTGTGATGATTTGCTACCATCTCCTCTGATGTCACATCCCTATTACCTTGAGTTTTTAAATTTGATTGATTTTGTATGTCACAGAGTGGAGATTTTAGTTTGTGATGGTATTTGGTACTTTGTTGAACTCTTTTGCATGGTAAAGAAGAGATGCATATTTTTAAAGTGCTTACTAGAAATTTTTGTGCATCATTCGATTGTTCAAGTACTCTAAGTTTTCCTATATTGCCTTATACCAGCTCCTACTTGAAGTTTGGCCAACACTTTTATCTATAAACACTTGAGCATGAACATGGTGACAGCGTCTCTCTATAAGCACTAGAGCATGCTCTCTCACCAAAATCTCAGATAAACATTGGCTTACTCCACCTCTTTAATAGTTCTTCAATTGCTTTGTGAACGAGCTTATTATCATTTTTCTGCGAAGGTGGATTCATGCCTAATAAGATGTCAGGCTCTCCCCGTGTGCATTTTTTATGTGGACGTAGAGTATCCCTTTGGTCTCCTATTTTGTAAAGCATGTCCAAAAAGAGATCAGTGACAGAGATTGATGAAATTGGCCAATGGTACTGTCATGACAGTAATCTTGATTATCCCTAAAACTACAGGTGGAATGGCTGTTATTTTTGTGTTTTGAAACACAAACTCAGAGAGAGAGAGAGAGAGAGAGCAAGAGACGAGAGCGATAATGGTGTTTTAAATTAGTGCTAATATATTTTTCACTCGGATTGCCTTTGTTGCAGATAAGTTTTGTTTCGCAGTTCTCCTTGATTGTTGATTCCCCTTTTGGTTTTCTGCTCTTGCAGTTTCTAGCAACTCATCGAGAAAATAAATAATGAATTAATTTATTTTTCTTGCCTTTGATCTTTATTGCATTGCTGCTTAAGCTGTTGAAATCTGACTTCGAGTTTGCAATTGGAAAAGGGGCTTAATGAACTCACAGTATTTTCCTTTTCTGTTTTCTTTTTGATAGACGGTGTCATGGCTTGTGGCTGCCTTGGTGATCTTGATCAATGGGTATCTTCTGCTGGAATTTTTCTCTTCTGAAGTAACCGGATTGTTGTTTAGCTCTGTGGTATCTGTTTTTACAGCTGCTTATGTTGCATTCATCATATACCTTGTATTACGAGGCATTACCTTTTCAAATTGGTTTGGCTTTTCATCTACCAAGAGGATAACAACCACAGGGAGCTGATAAATTGTCCCCAACTGTTTAAAGATTTGGGGGCAAACAATATAGTTCTTGCCACATATTCATGGTTCTGGGGATAGAAATGTGCACATATATGGAGCAGTGGATTTCTGTAGTTTCATTGTGTCGTACAGCCAGAAAAGTTGTATTTTGTGTTGGAAAAATGATCATCGCCTTCTTTCTACACCATTACATGTTTGGTGGAAAGGATGAGCAAGGCTTCTACATGAACGTAGTTATATTTGCCTTCATAAGTTGCAAAGCAGTGTATTATGTATCATAGAGCATAGCGTTGGAGAAGTTGATGTAGCTGAAGTACCATGCCTTGATATGGTTGGCATGTTCCTAATTCCCCAACTTGCTTTGAATAACAGTTATTTTAGTGCTGCTCTTGATTTCTCCAATAGCTGAATTACCATGCTTTTATTGTAGGAGTTTAGTTTGGTATCTTTTTGTTCATAATTTTGTGCCTTCTGCTCGATTTCTTGTGATCCTCTTCTGCAATCTTCATTCCTTGGCACGGAAGAGTTCTCGTTTATAGACATTTGGTGGAAAGGAAAAGGCAAATCACAAATGGGAATACCTAGCTGAAATAATGCGAAAGCTCAAAGTAATCCTTGGGGGTGAATAGGATTCTTGAATTTAATTAATTTTAATTCTCCAATGCCGTTGGTTAAAGTGATCAAGTTGGTGTCATGGTTGTTATAACAAAGGAGGAAAAAATGCCACGACGCAAGATACATGTGGAACATATTTAAGGGTCAACTAACTTCTAAGTGAAAAATCACGGACTAACTACCACAATTTACCATAATCAATAAAGAGAATTACAAAAAGCACGAGTACAAGAATTTTACCCAAAGGCCCTTAGTCTCTTCAATGATCCAATAGTAACCACGATGTCCACAATGCAGTGGCTCCGGATCTCACTCAATCTCGATCTCCACAATGCGGTGGCTTTGGATCTCACCTAGTCTCGATCTCCACAATGCTGTGGCTCCGGATCTCACCCAACCTTGGTAGCACAATCAACAATCTCGATGAAAAGTTGCGTCTTGATATGATATGAAATGATATGAGTCTAAGCTAGACATCTCTCACACTAGACCTACTAAAATAACACTCAATGATGAGGAACAAAAGTCTAGGAAGAAAGTTGATGGAAAAACCTCTGAAAAATCTCACCAAAAATGTCTAAAAAATGTCATAGATAAAGGTAGGATATATTCTCTCTCTACAGGTGTAGGAAGATTCCATATCCTAAAAAGGATGAAACTAATGTTTATATATGTCCTAGTACGGAAAAAATAGTCAGCCAATTAGATTTTGAGAAATGGTATGAAATGGGTAAAAAAGTTCACGCGGCAGAGCGTCATCGCCCCAAAAGGGCGCCTTAGGGGCACATCTAGAGAGATCCTGAAGAAGAGGTTGAGAAGAACTTGATTAGCGCCCTTGCCCCTCGGGTGCTTCTCGTCCAAAGGATACAAGGGGAAAAACTTAGAGAAAATTCTATGGGGAGCGCCCTTGCCCCTTGGGCGAGCTCCAGTGTGCGCTCGCTCCCAGAGAGTGATTCCGGCGCGCTATCCTCTGCTAGAAATTGAGACATGGTTAAATAAAATCTCTAAAGCAGGCACCCATGCCCCTAGGGCGCGCTTTAGAGCGCCCTTGCGCCCATAATGCCCCATTGGCACGGCAGCTACTGGAAAGAGAAAACAAAGAGTCTAGAAAAGGAAAAACACCCATAAGGCTCCAAACCTAGGCAAGAACTCAATGCAAGTGAGGGACCATGATTCTAAATGCAAATGAAGGATATTACCATGATGCACCCCGTAGCACAGATGCACATTGAAGCACTTGATTTTTGGAATCACTCTCAGCTACAAGCTACCAAATCCAAAACACCAAAAAGAATTACAAGGCTTTTACATTAAAATTGATGGTTTTGTTCAACCCGAATAAACTCTAATTACAAAATACTAACAATCTCCTCCTTTGGCTTTCTTTCGAACCAAAACAATCCTAAAACAGAATACAAGAAAATGAATCATAATTCTATCCAATTCCTAAACGAGCCCCAAAACTGCATTTGAAACACAAACCTCATGAAAATACAAACCACAATATACTATACTGAAAGAGATAAACATCCACAGAAAAAATACCAAGGCATGCATACTATCGATTGATCAGAGTAAAGAGAGCATTAGTATTATAGATAAACTGCAAACAAAAGACGGAACATGCTCCAGGCAAACAGAATTAGAAAGTCAAGACAACCAAATTCGAGAAACTAATGCGAAAAATATTCGACACTCTACTCCACTCCAACAACCAATTCTCCCCCCTTATTACTCGAAAAGCCAAAGAGAATGAGCGAATAAACCTATAAAAAGTAAGGCTAAAATCCAAAGCACGCTAAGTTTGAATCCCAAACAAGTCTATCATGATACTCCCCCTGAGTATGATGTGAATGAAAATGAACCAATTCATGAAATATTCAATCAAGCAAACATTCAAATGATAAAATTATCCGAATAATGTGCTTTGATCTATCTGAACCGTGAATCAAGAGATATCTAGTGCATTGGCACAAAATCCACATTAGGCAAGAAAAAATTGGGAAGAGGATCACTTTGGTATGCGAAAATGAATGTCTAATGCTCTAAGGAGTGAGAAGATTCAATTCCTCGTATAAAAGTGTTTGTGTGCATTGGACATAGGTACAAAGATGCTTGGGAGTCTAAGAGACACCAACCAAGAGTCAATAAAATGTATTCCTCCAAATTCTCAACAAGGAAGTCAAACTCATGATGTCCGGACCTAAGAACTTAACACACAAATCTTGATAAAATAAGTTCAAAACATGAGTTCAACGACTTACACCTAGCATTAAGCAAAGGGTTAGGCAACAATTCCCTCAAGAGTATGAATCTTTATTACTTCGATCTCATCCAAAAAAAAATTCTTTTGATTTTGACAATTGAGATCTAAAGAGGAGCTACACACTAACCCCTACGCAATTGAAGTCAAGGCTAACAAGGGAAAACATCCAAATGTATGCCTCTGACAAAAGGTCAAACTAAGTTCAAGACCCAGAGAAACCCCTTTAGCAATACAAGCTTAGCAACTCTTAGACTTCTTGTAAGAACCAAGACTAATGCCAATGTGTACAGAAAGGTTTGGTTAGACTCACTCAAAAGAGCATTAAAGCCATCATTGCAGAGACAAGAGTGGTCAAAGTTTCAAACCTTGAAATGAACAAAGGTGGACATAGTGTCCATACAAGTGTATTCTCAGAAGTCAAAATTCGAACGAGCATAAGAAACGCAGTGTTGCACTTCAATGTTCACTTCACAAGCATACGCATCCATCAAGCACACACATCAGATAAATGATTGGCAATAATAAAAAGACGGATGCATAATAGAACTACAAGCCAACTCGTAAAAAAATATAACACACAAGTACACAAGAGTGACATGTACACCAACCCCAACCTTAATCAAGAGAAGTAAGCCCAATAGACTTCCTATGGGATTCAAATTTAAGTGAATCTAGAGGTTCAGTAAAAATGTCAGCCTTTTGGTCAAGAGTTGGTATGAATTCCAAAGAGAAAATCCCATCTGTAACAAGATCCCAAATAAAATGATAATGAATATCTATCTGTTTGGTCCTAGATTGTTGAACCGGATTTTGAAAAATGTTAATAGCACTAGTGTTGTCACAAAAGGCAATCCTCACTCCACGAGCCAATACTACTACAATAGTGCTTAAACACGACGCTATAAAAAGTAAATAACATGTGAATTTTTATAAAGTTGTCATTGAAAAAATTAGAATAAATATTAATGTCAGTTTATAAAAAAAACTGTTATTATTACTACAATAGTGCTTAAATAATATATTAGTTTTTATAAATTTGTCATTGAAAAAATTAAAATAAGTATTGATGGCAGTCTATTAAAAAAATTGCCATTACTACTACAATAGTGTTTAAATAACATGTCAGTTTTTGTAAATCTATTATTGAAAAAATTGAAATAAGTATGGATGTCAATCTATTAAAAAAACTATCATTACTACTATAATAGTACTTAAATAACATGTTAATTTTTACAAACTTGTCATTAAAAAAATTAGAATAAGTATTGATATTAGTTTACAAAAAAAATTGTCATGTAATATTTTTATTATGTCGCTTTTCAAGTTGGTGACATAACTAATCCCCCTTTATAATGTCAATTTTGATTAAAGTGGCATCAAAACCAAAGAATAAAATTTTTATGGAAATCTTCTTAATCTCAATTTTGATTAAAACTAACATTAAAATAAATAAATTTCTTTATAATGTCGGTTTTAATTAAAAGTGACATTAAAAGCACGAAAATTTTTTTAATCTTGACTAACATTGAAACAATAAAAAAAAAATATTCACATATGTTATATATTAGATATTGTAAATATCTCATGAATATTATGTTTGATATATTAGTTAGAGAATATGCATGTAAGATGTTAGTTGGGTGAAAAATCAGAGTTTCAAAACTTGAGAAAAGAAGATAATAGTGTTTTGGCCATATTTAGTAGATAATTGTGTTATGTTTAATGACGCTTTTATGACTATTATATGTATAGTTAATGATGACAATTTTACTCTGTCATTTTATACTTTTTAATGACATTTATAAAGTGTCAAAAAATTCAAGACTTTTAACATCACCTCCATAGATGACTGCTTCAAAATTGTCATCTTTCACGTTTAATGATAGTTTTCAACTGTTATCTTTAACTATTATTATAGTAGTACAAATCATAATCCTCCGATATTTGTCTCATCCAAAGTAATTGGGTCTTGGCAGTAGATAAAGAGACGCAATCTTCTTTCTTGCTCGGAATTGTCAACAATCCCCTACTTTAATTTTTAGAACCAGATCCTAGTCAAGCCTTTGAGAGTGGTGGGGAAGGCTCGCATATGATCTCGTCGAGAATTGCAAGCAACATCATGTGCGCCTTGTTCGTTTCTTAAGCCATCAAAGAGGTACATCTGGGGTGTCCTAAACTTATGGGGGAGGGTTCTGGCCATCACTATCTTTGTGAACGGTAGACTGGACTTGGGCACTTGGCCATTACTCGCCATCCCACATTTTTGCTCCATCTACTTCATAATGTCCTCCAGTTTTTCACAGCGCTCCTTGATCTTTTCTCTTTGTGCTATCAAATCCTTTGTCGGTGTAGGTATTCATGACCTCCGTTTGTTCTCCTCTCTTCTCCTCGTTGTTTGGCTATTTACTTATTCCTCTTGATGCTCGTCTTCCTCCTGGACCACAAGTTATTCGTTCGGTTTTTCCATAGTGGCTGATTGATAGCTGACACTGTTGAGGATTGTGCTTGCATCTGCAGACCAAAGTCTTATTTTGTTTTACTAACATAATCACCAACTGTGTTAGATTCTACACCCGCCCTTCGGCGGGTTGAGGTTCCGGGAGGTCTCCGCCTCTTGTCATCCTCCAAGGGTAGATTTTGTAGTCACCATGGTTTTCGATTATCTCAATTAATTTTTTTTCTTAGTGAGAAAAGAAGTCGTTGCAACAGATGACACCAAACTGATGATACTGAAAGCTGGATCAACACTCTAGTACCTTTGCGTTGGTTTTTGCACACAATTTCCAAGATCGAGAGTGATTTTCTGGCCAAGAACTCTTCGATGATCAAGTTAGTAATTGAATCGAGAGAGTGTATGCTAGAAGGTATGAATTGTGGTTGTCAAACTTGGTCCCTAGCCTAGTGACCCCTTAAATAAAGTGGAGAACAAATGGATTTTAGATGGGCTAGTGGTTGTTGATCATGCTCCTCTTTTATATTGGGTGGAGCGGATCATTAAGTGAATACTCCATCTTCGGGATATTGAGTGCTCAAGGGCACTAATTGTGGGATCTGGCTAAACGGGTCATATTGTTAGTTTCCTTTTGCTGAGCTGAATGGATCTTATCTGAACAAAATAAATTCTGGATGACTAGATAAATATCAATTAATCGGTTGGGCATGTGTCTCGTAGCCGAGTGATCGTTCACCTGGATAAATTGTCGATGAGTGATTGAATAGTGAGCAATCAACAGAAGTAATAAAGTGTCAAGCAACCCCTGCCGAAAGCCAATTTGGGCGCATCAACAACTAATTCTCCCATAGAAACCAACATAAAAAATGAAGGATGAAAAAGTATATAAAAAAAACGTCTCCTAGGATTGATTTACTGATTCTAGAAATACTAATAATTCCATTGACTCTTATCCATTTATAGTGCACAATTTCAATAATTTTATTTCCTCTCATTTTCTTAGAGATTTGGGGATTTTTTCTTATAATGATCAATTTTGTTATTCAGGAAAGCGAAGAGACTTCTTTAATTTTTTAAGTAACTGTTGAGACCGTAATACACTTTATATAACGACTCAACATATCCTTATTAGACATATGTGCAATACTAAAACATCAATTTTATCGAATAATGCACGTTGGGTAGTTTTTGTCCAATTTCAGGTTTTTATGTTAAAAGAGGTGTTGGAACAACAAAATGGTGAAATCCAAATGACCGGAGAAGGTCTCGACACCCGAGAAACAATGGAAGAGCAATTGGAAGGAGTGCCAAGGCCGAAAGTGATGCGAAATTCGAGAAAAAGTTGAAGAAAGATGAAGAAAAATCAAAGGAGAAAACCAAAAAAATTGAGAGGGGTGACCTGATCCATCAAGTCATGCACCTATAGCTTTCCAGTCACGCACAGAAAGGAAGGAGACCTGACCTGATCATCAGGTCAGGCCCTCAGGTCACCACACCAAGACAGACTTTGAAAAAGCTTAAGAAATTTTCAGTAGCTAATCCTGACCAGTCAGATGTGAATCCTGACCGGTCAGGGTAGCGCGCCAGAATAATTTTTTTTTCTTTAATTTTATTTCACTCATGTAATTAGTTAACTAGTTTCCTATTAGAATTAGGCAATCTTTCCCTTAT
>JABCMJ010024323.1:0-14222 GCA_014822125.1 Arbutus unedo | reverse complement strand
CTTGGGAAGGAAAGAAAATGGTGTTGTGAGTGTAATTTTTTGTATTTGAAATCAGTTTAGCGACAAAAAAATTCGTCGCCAAATCTAATTATTAACGACGAAAATAAATTTCTCGCGAAATGATTATGGGTAGAGACAAAACCTTTCGTCTCCAAAAGCAAATATTGGCGACGAAAAAATTCCTCACCGATTATATATTTCTTGGTGACAAAATATTTCGTCTCTAAAATCTGATATTGGCGACGAAACAATTTCTCGCCGAATATATTCTATTGGTGACAAAATATTTTGTCGCCAAAGAACATATTAGGCGAGAAAAATTATTTTTCGTCGCTAAGAGTTTTTTGCGTGAAAGTATAGGCGACAAAAATATACGACGAAAAATTTCATCGCCTAATGAGTTAGCGACGAAAAATGTAATTTTTGTAACAAAATTATTTCATTATTGTAAACCAATTTTGTTGTCGTAAATCTCCAAACCAACTATAAGTCCCTATTCTTGAATTTATTTTGAGTGTTTTCATATAATACGAGGGTTAATGGGGCATCGTCGGAGGAGAACTAGGCAGTTACAAAGACTATCATCGATTTTCAAGGCCAGATGTTAGGCTGGTTGATTAGGGTCATGACCGGATCCACAACCAGGGTCGTGACCGAAAAGGTTTATGGGTGTAATTAAAAGTTACGGTTTTATATTTCTGTTATTATGTTTATAAACTAAGTTTTACTAATTACATATTATACCCTTAGACTATTTAAATTAAATATTTATTATTATAACTTAATCTAATTGTCATAGACCAAATTACCTTTTTACTTATGGCAATTACGTGCACACCCTTTAGAATAAATTTAGTATAATTTATATTCTATAATTAAAAAAATTAATTTTTTAATTATTATACCTTTTTAAAACCACATATTTCAACTTAGATTAAATTATTAATATATATGCATCATGTTTAACGTGCTTTCACTTGATTAATTATCATTAAAATTACTTTATAGTACTTGCGTTAACGTTCTTTTGAAAAATCATATCTAATTTAAAACTCGTATTATAAATGTGATGTATTATTAAATAACTTATTTTAAAATAAATTAAATTATATATCAATTTTACTGTTACGTGTTTACCATTTCAATTGTTTGGATACTTGTTGAGCATGAAATACTATAAATACACTTTGATTACTTGGACGATGATTAATTATTAATACTTAGGATGTCCTGTGGATACCTGAACGTAAACACACTGAGAATTGCACACAATTAGTTGTTCTGCATTATATTCTCTGTGGAAATATCTATGCTTATCTTGTAGTTGTGATGTGATTTGAGTCGAGTTTTGACTTAAATTACAAGTGTTATGGATCCAAACGGTGTATTACCCAAGCGTTGCATTTAGCCGTGTCATGTGTTTAGTTAAGTTATGCTTGAGCTGAAATTATATCTAATCCTATCGTGTCTTTATTAGTCTTAAAGCCCTCTTGCGTAAACTTATAAACTTATTCTGGTCCGGTACGGTGGCGTAAGAATATAATATTAGGAAAAGCCTATTGATTGGAAACATGACAAACGGGAACGGTGGGTTTGGGAAGCACGGTTGGTTGGGGTGGTCGGGATTGTTATCGTTCGGAAGCACCATACTTTAGAATTATTGATTAAAAATGTTGAATTGAAATATATAGTGAGATCATTTTTGGAACAATTAATAAAATTATATAATGTGGTCATACTTTAGAATATGTTGATTCAATTCGAGAACTTATGAAATATTCGAAACTGATATACAATGTGATAGTTATTCAGATGATTTCAATTAAGCTATTTCAGTTTAATTTATTGTTTCCGCACTTATTTTATTGCATGATGTCGTTAACCTTGATTATTTTATACTTTTGTACATTGCATATCATGTTATTATACTAAAATATTCAAAAGGGAACTTAAGGATAGGGTAATTTTCTGAGTCTCAAAACTAATGATGTAACTTTTTTTTACCCCTGACGTTTCATGCCAGGTACGAACGATGACGGAGCCAGACCAGATTATATAACGCACGATCACACCTACCCTAAGGAAGGCACGATGGAGCTGTGATTTACGTAGATTAGTCTTAGACTCCTCTTACTTTAGTTTAAAATATTTTTGATGTAAAATAATCTCTTTTGGAGTAATGTTAGGAATGCAAACATTCGGATATAAATGTGTTCAAAATTGTTAGATGCATGTGGAACCCTCAAATGATACTTTTAAATTTTTAAGGGTCCCACATGTATATAATAGTTCTAAACACATTTATTGAGGGTCCCACGTTTATCTAACGATTCTCGACTTTTGTTTTTTGGTTGTTGCATTGTCAAAATACTACAAGGAAACTCCAATGAGGACCGAATTGACAAAATTGGACCTGATCACTATTCATCCTATTTAGAAAAACTGATGTAAACATTAAAAAATATAGCTTTCTAAAGTAGAAAAATAAAAATTTCTTTCTAATTTAGTCCAAAAAATAGAAAAATTAATGTGAAAACTCTAGAATCTCTATCAAAGCGTCATGTTGTTCTGTTATGTATGTATATATAAAAATACTTAGATATAGCAAATTTTTCAAAAGCTGGGATTTGAACAGGGAAAATTTAACGTTTCCTGTTTCACCAATATTATATTAGGCTATTTTTGACGAGTAATATTAGGAATATAGATATTCGAACATAAATATATTTGAAATTATTCGATACACGTGGAGCTCTCAAATTATTGAGGGTCCCACGTGATTTTAAACTTTTGAGAATTCCACATGTATATAATAATTTTAAACACATTTATTACATGTATACAATGATTTTGGGTTTTTAAATTTTGGTTGTTGCACTGTCAAAATACTATAAGGAAACTCCAAGGTGGACCGAGCTGGCAAAATGCAAAGCCGTATTCCAGTTGCCAACCGACCCCCACAACAATAAATAAACACACAATCTCTGTCTCTCTCGCCCGCTCGCTCGCTTTCAGTGTCTACGCCATGGAGAATGGTACGGAGCCACTGCTCTCTGCCAGAGAGGACGACCAAACTTACCAACAAATTCTCCGGCCAAGTTCTTCTTCCTTTTCATCCTTCATCGCCGACCCCGAGGACATCACACCCATCGCCGGAGTAGGAGACTTCTTCACAAAATTCGGAGTTGAGTCCAGAAAGCTGTGGTATCTCGCCGGCCCTGCCGTATTCACCTCCATCTGCCAATACTCCCTCGGCGCCATCACCCAAACCTTAGCCGGACATGTCGGAACTCTCGAGCTCGCCGCCGTCTCCGTCGAGAACTCCGTCATCGCCGGTTTCTCTTTCGGCCTCATGGTACTCATGCATATTATATTTAATGTTTCACAGATGTGGTACTCCAGATTCTCATTAGCCATTCATTTTTGGTAGTACCAAGCCTAGAAACCACTGTTGCACATGTGTATTTGACGATTTTAAATATATCTATGTTTGAATTTAACATTTATATTTTTGAGACTTAAATTCTCATTATTTTATTTTTGTATCAAATAGCTAGTTTGAATAATTAAATGATGTCCCTTGATTCTGTAACACAGTTGGGCATGGGAAGTGCATTGGAGACCCTATGTGGGCAAGCTTTTGGGGCAGGACAAGTGGACATGCTCGGAGTCTATATGCAGCGATCATGGGTCATTCTTACTACCACAGCCTTCTTCCTAACGTTCATCTACATTTTCGCTGGCCCACTCCTACAACTCATAGGCCAAACAGAGGAGATATCAAAAGCAGCCGGAACTTTTGCGGTCTGGATGATTCCCCAACTCTACGCCTACGCGCTCAACTTTCCGATGGCGAAATTCCTACAGGCACAGAGCAAGATCATGGCCATGGCCGTGATTTCAGCAGTGGCTTTGGTTTTGCACACTTTATTCAGTTGGCTTTTCATGTTGAAATTGGGGTGGGGTCTGGTGGGGGCTGCCGTGGTTTTGAATGCCTCCTGGGTGTTTATTGTGGTTGCACAGTTGGTGTATATTTTCAGTGGGACATGTGGGAGAGCTTGGGTTGGGTTTTCATGGAAGGCGTTTCAGAATCTTTGGAGTTTTGTTAAGTTGTCTCTTGCATCTGCTCTAATGCTCTGGTAAGATCTCTGTGCCTTCGGAAATTACCAAGTACCCTTAAAAGAAAAAGTCTAAGAACACAAATTATGTCCAGAATCGTTGAATGCACGTAGGACTCACATGATTATAGAGGACCCCACGTGCATCCGACGGTTTTGAACACATCTCTGTATGGATGTGTACCAATGATTCGTGCTCTTAAGCTTTCCTCGGTTATGTTTCTAATTTATCTTGAATGACTAAGTGCAGCTTAGAAGTATGGTACTTCATGGCACTGATCCTCTTCGCTGGATACTTGAAAAATGCAGAAATTTCAGTTGACGCATTATCTATATGGTAAGTGATTTTTATTTTTCATCAGCATTTTTGTTTTTAATTTTATTGATCAACGAATGTCTAATAGAAACATAGATATTTTAAATTTCTAATTTGGTCAAGTATGTTTGCCAAAGAAGTACGTTTAGATGAACGTGGTTAGATTTTACAGGATAAAATTAAAAATAATTTTTTTCACAAAATAGCAAAAGTAACACGGGTAAAAACTAAAACAAAATAAAATAAATAAATGTAGTTTACTAATATCGATCGTATTATAGCCAATTTGAAAGTTACGAGGTAAGTAATACAAAATTGATTTGAAAAATGATAATTTAAAATAATCCTAAGTCTTATTAAATATGACACAATAGGATGCAATTGCATAGGTTGAAAAACAAAAAAAAAGATTTATGTAACTTAAGATTCAGAGTGTGTGATTAGATTAGATTAGATTTGTAATTTGGTCAAGATTCTGATTAGGGAGTGATGAATTTGTTATTTATTTATTTTGTTTAAGTGGGCCGACCGATATATCTCCTAACATGTGATAACATGTGATAATGCTGCTTATTTAATAGTTAGAGTCAGGTATCTCACATAATAAGAAATAAGATTTCGTGTTTAAAATGTAAAAAAAGTCGCTTAGATCTACCAATTTGGGCATAAACAAACCAATGTCCAACATCGTGGTTATCGGGGTTTGTCTTAATCTTTTTGGTATTTGTTGGTTTCTAATCATAGGCCGGGTGGTGTTTGGCGCCACCTAACAACTCTCTACCTGCCAACCTTTTTTATAAAAGGCATTAGAAGTTAAACCACACATTATCTACCTTGTTAAATATGGGATAAAATATGGTAAAGTTTTCATTAGCTTAGTTGCCTGATTGTCAGAATTTCTGTCACTTACTAATGGCAAGCTTTTGGAAAATTATTGGTGTTATTGGGCACCATTAGTAATGCTCTAATTTTTGGAAGAGTATTAATGCTAGGAATACGGATGTTTCAGACACATTCAGACATGTGTTTGGAATTGTTAAATGCACGTGGGACCCTTAATAATTTGTGAACCCCTTGTGCTCTAACGGTTCCGGACACAAATTTATCCGAATGTGTTCGGAATATCAATGTTCTTATATATACTTTTTGTTTTTGGAATGCGGGAACTTGCTGTATATTGCGCACAACACGACGTGCTGCATGCCAAAATAACATCGTTTTGACGGACAAAATACTACCCAAAATTTGTTCAATTGTTCATTCAGTTTTTGTACAAATCCCTTATTTTTTTAGTTATTATATATTTATGTAAAACTTAGAACCAAGTGCAGGAGTTTCATATTAATGTTTTGATAGTACATGTCAGGGAAAAGGTGTTCAATGGTCTTGACGTTTTTAATTACAAAAACACATGACCACCATTAATCATTTTATCAACTACACGATAGCTAAATAGGCTATCATCGGTAGTGTTCCTAACCACTGATAGTTTCCCGGGAAAGTTTACTATCAATGCAAAAATAAGATAACTCACACTACTGTTTAGGTCAATTTACACTCAACTCGATTAATTTCTGAAAATCAAATTTCATAGTCTATTAGCGGAGGTTAGAATTAAAGCCGCTCTGTATGGACATTTGGGAGAGAAATTTTGAACTTGAGACGTTAAGAGGGAGCAAACACTTAAGTTTAAGACCTTAACTACTATGGCCAATCTCTCGCGGATAAAGTATATTGTTAAGTTGTTATGTTATTTCAGTTACCAATTATCATTTGCATCTGCAGCATGAACATATTAGGTTGGGCAGTGATGGTAGCTTTGGGATGCAATGCTGCCATAAGGTTAGTCCCAAATGAATTACCAATTTTTCATTTTATTTCGTTATCAAATACATCAAGAAATAGAAGATTCTCATAGTACGTAGGAAAAATTGATGATGGCAATTGTTGTGCAGCGTGAGAGTGTCAAATGAACTAGGAGCAGCACATCCGAGAACTTCAAAATTTTCAGTGGTGGTGGTGGTATTAACTTCATTTGTGATTGGGCTTATAATCTCACTCATTCTAGTGTTGGCTCGAAATGTGTATCCATCCCTATTTTCGAGCAGTGAAGAAGTAGAACAACTTGTATATGAGCTCACTCCCTTGTTGGCAACTTGCATTGTTATTAACAACGTTCAACCTGTTCTCTCGGGTATTCGCTTTTGTCCTCGTAATTGATCCAGTACTAATTAGTTGTTATTAATTTTATATTTTTATAACAAGTGATGGATTATTGATGCAGGGGTGGCCATTGGAGCAGGATGGCAAGCCGTGGTTGCTTACGTGAATATAGCATGCTACTATTTATTTGGCGTTCCTTTGGGTCTTATAATGGGGTACAAATTCAATTTGGGTGTCAAGGTATGTACGTTAAATATTTTGGTAGCCCTTAATTAAAATCGGACTTATGGGTCTTTAGTCTTGTTGTGTTTTGCACACAGCAGGACGTGTTGCACGCCAAAACGACGTAACGATATCGTTTTGATACACAAAACACTGACTGAAAAGTTAGACACTGACCAAACAATTTTCAGACAGTGTTTTGCGCGTGCAGCACACTCTGCTATGTATTACGCCCAAAGGGCTCCCATTCCCTTAAAATTCATCTAATCCGAACAACTTTTCACGCCCTTATTCTATATAAGACTAAATCCCAATCTTAGGAATAATTTTATCTTCTTTCGTGTATTATCCTTACATTTGGAAAATAGTTATTGAACTTTTCTTACCTCTTTGTGTGACCACTTAATAGGATTATTAATAGAACTAATTCACGTCTAGAAAAGATTGCATCGCCTAACATAATGTTAGCCTTTATTGATGTATGCTTTTACTTTTGTGCTATCCGTTCTGTATGTAACGTTAAGGACTTGTTTTGAGTGCAATTGGGTATATTAATCTGCTGTTTAATATTCTTTCTTTTCTATACAGGGGATTTGGCTTGGTATGATGGCAGGAACAGTTGTTCAAACTCTTCTTTTGTTTTGGATAATTTATCGAACCAACTGGAATAAAGAGGTAATTAACTATTTTTTTAATCGTTACGCAAATACTATTTGAGCAAAAATGTTAAATAGAGGTGATGGAGATGCGCTCCAGGAATATTAAAACAAAAATGTTATAGCAAATCAGTCCCTCCTCCTCTCTATTTATTAGTAAAAAAGGTAAATTAAGTTCAAAACTTATTTGGTAAAGGTTCTTATTGGATTATTGGCTACAAGAAGGGCTAATAATTCATGCCGTTTGGACTAAATTATTTGTCTCAATGGGCATTTCTATCATTACAGGCCATGTCCATAGGTCCGTGAGTCGTAATTATTAGAGACTGTACTGAATGCTTTACGGTTATTCTCATTGAGAGGCTTATCATCTTTTTAAGTTCATTTCCCTCCCAAATTAAAGAGAGACGGGCATTTATTATGGTCAAAATTTGCCTGAAATAATTTATTCCAAATAGATTAGATAAAATTAAATTCTACAAAGGGTTTCATGATAATCCAATAATCAAATAATACGGTTAGCCCAAACAAGCTCATAATCTGTAAACATATAACGTCGTATTTCTTTTTTTTTTTTTTAATAAACTTGGGTGTAGTGATGAGCTCGTACTTGGATCAATCCTATTGCAGTAAGTAAATGAAGTTAAACTTCAATGAATTTGATTTGTTGCAGGCTTCTATAGCTGGGAATAGAATAAAACAATGGGGGGGAGAACCAAATGACAAAGAGAACGACATAGAGAAATGAAGTGGAGAGGGAGTCTCAAATTTTGGCAAAATTCAATTACCAATTGTTGCATTTTGTTTGGTCTTCTTGTGAAGCCAATTCCTTTGCATGAACGTCAAGGGTGGATGTCTATTTGATTTGTTGTTTGAATTGAAAAGTAATAGCCCAAATTTATTTGATTGTGTGGACTCAATTGTAACTTTCCAGCTTAACATTGATTATGAGTTCAAATCTTTCAATCACTTCTTTATTATCCAACTCATGGAGGCGGAGTAAAAAATTAATAACGTATATTTTAATTTTAATGAGTGCCATTTTTAATTTATATTAATAAATAATATCCATACATATATTTGTCAAATGCAACTCAACTTGTTGCATCCAAAAACATTTCAACCTCAACTCATTTTGACGAGATGGAAGAAATCCTTGAGTTTAAATGCAACGGGGTTCGAAATGAGTTTAACAATCATGATGTACACTTTTATTTAAAATTGGAGTGTCATCTGATGTGGAGTTTAGATGGATCAAGCCACCTGAGTTATTTTTGAAGGAAATATTCTTAAAAAAGCATTTGAAATTATTCTTCTATATAAAATGTTGTTTTATTGGAAAATGACTTATTTGAAGATTGGTCACTCAACGCTAGAGATGAGTTTCGGAATTTGTTATTACAAGTAGGAAAGATTTTAGGCACCATGTACTTCATTTTTTCAGTACTTATTTTTTTGGATCAACCTTTTTCAACTTTGTTATCTCTAGCCATGAAAAAGAACATAATAGATTACAATATACACAACAAAATCAATTTGAAAGCTTATAAAGCACAAGGCCAAGCCTCAACTTTTGCAAACTATTTCTTTAATATGGGCAAAATAACATACCGGGCGTTTGTTAATCTTCTACGAAAATAAAAAATGCAAGTTGACATTATTAGGGATCGATTTTCGAGATCCAATGATGAACGCGCACAGATTGTACAAAAAAAAAAATGAAACCTCTACAAGGCGGAACTAGGGTTCATATATTTGAGATCTCTCTGGTTTGATCTCAGCACTTTAGTACAGTTTGATGCGATCGAAGTACGCACTCGATCGACCTGTTGATCTGCTCAACCGACCTCATGATCTTCTATCGTAATTCTATCGTACCTCGATTACGAACCGAGTGTGGGCTAAAAAACGTGATTTCCTTTCCCTCACAGAATCTCTCTCTATATTATGAATATTTCGAGTATCAAGTTCATGTATTGACCTAGAAGGCATAGCAGTGTATATATAGGCAACAATAGGGACCCCAAGGAGAAATATGAGCTAGGCTTCCTATATAATTTGAAATCCTAATCCAGCCCGGATTAATTTGAAATTATATAAATTACAATTCATACCACTACAGAATTATAATTGCATTCTTTTCTCATGTATCAAATTTATATTTTAAGTTCCATGTTATTAAATGCTCATTTATCTCCCCATGTTAAGATTATAGATGTCCGTTGATTAAAATAAATTACTGATAATTTATTTAATCATCATCTATAAAATTCCTTGAGACATTCCACTTAACTTATTTGTATGTCAAATACTAATATCCACCTGCAGGTTTTGACATAATTGAAACTTGTATGCTTCATCAAGAGGATATCATCAATCTCTATATTGGGATGTAGATTCCATTAATAATCAACAATTATCATACACTTAATATTGTGACCTAACTCATCGAGACTCTTGCCCCATAAGGCTTCACTCTATAATGAGTCAAAGCCAACAATATTAAATGTATACATTCATTAATTATCTTTGGGTTAAGAGCACAAGTATTCATAATAATCATGAGGTGCTAATTGTATTATATAGTCAGTATAAATACAATTATCTCAAAATGGTCTTGGTCAATACATACATAGTGTACTAATACAGTGAGTCGAAACTATATCATTTTCTATAGTCAAGATAAACCTACTAAAACACAATATTATAATCTTACTGGTAGTGTGTCCAATTCCACATAAGACTGCGAATTAACAATACATAATTGATTGATACTCCTCCAATTTATGGCTCCACCTCCTAGGGTAAACACATATCCTGAGGTAGACTTTCTGGAATCCTTATCTAACATAAAATCCAAGTCTGTATACCCATAAGGTATTAGACTATCTACCTAGTAAACTAACATATAATTTCTAATCATTTTCAGGTTCTTCAGAATATGTTTTACTGCAGTCCAATGTTCTTGCCTAGCATTGGACTGAAATTTGATAACCATGCCTATAGTAAAACATATATTAGGTCTAGTACACAGCATAGCATACATGAGATTTCCTACTAAACTGCTCTCATCTTATCTTTTTCTTCAAGTGTTTAAGGGCAGTGATCCTTGGATAGATAGATTCCATGTCTGAAAGGGAGAAACCCTTTTTTGGAATCTTGCATGCTAAAACGAGCAAGAATCGTATGAATATAAATAACTTGTGATAATCTCAACATCTTTTGCTTGTGATATCGAATAATCTTGATCCAAAGGATGTGACCAGCTTCTTCTAAGTCCTTCATATTGAATTGGTTAGACAATCATACCTTCACTGAAGATAACACTCCACATCATTTTCGATGAACAAGATATCATACTTTTTTGTTGCATTTCTTGTACACACACGACTCATCTAGACATTGATCAAAATTAAAAGATTTGATTGTTTGATTAAAACGAATGTTCCAACACCTTGATGCTTGCTTAAGTCGATAAATGGACTTCTTAAACTTGCATATCATGTACTCTTGGCCATTTGCTATGAATGCATCTGGTTGCACCATGTAGATGCATTCATTCAGATTGTCATTAAGGAACGTAGTCTTGACATCTATTTGCCAAATCTCGTAATTGAGATGAACCGCAATGGATAAGAGAATTCGAGTGGATTTTAGCATGGCTACCAATGAAAATTTTTTCTCATAGTAAATCCCTTATTTCTAAGTAAAATCTTTTGCTACAAGCCTAACTTTAAAGGTATCCACATTCCCGTCCACTCCTCTTTTTTTCTTGTAGATCCATTTGCGTCCCACAGATTTTATCCCTTCGGGTGGTTCTACAAGATCCTAGACTTGATTAGAGTACATTGACTTTATTTCTGTATTCATAGCCTTCCGCCAAAGTTCTACATTTGTGTCTTTCATTGCTTCATTGTAGTTATAAGGTTTGACATCCAGTTCTTCAAGGATTCTATCAAATGATTCTTCCAAGAATATGTACCGATCGGGATGAATAATAACTCTCCCACTACGATGAGTCACCGTTGTGTCAACCGTTGTTTCTTGTGGTGTTTTCTCTTGCACTAATAGTACTGAAGAAGTTTGCGTTAGTCTCACTCCTCTCAATTCTTCTAGAAAAATCTTACTTCTGGGCTTGTGATCCATAACATAGTCCTCCTCTAAGTATCAGACATTGGTGCTAATGATGAACTTCTAATCCTTGGGACTATAAAATAAACCACCCTTTGTTCTTCTAGGATACCCCATAAAAAAGCAAACTTCTGTCATTGATTCAAACTTATTCGCGTTCCCTTTTAGCACATATGCTGGACTACCCCAAATTGGCATATGTCACAGGTTAGATTTGTGCCCAATCCATAGTTCTGTGAGAGTATAAGGTATTGACTTAGATGGTGGCAAGTTAAGAATATATGTCGTTGTTTCTAATGCATGTCCCCAAAACGAAATTGGTAAATCTGAATAACTCATCATAGATTTTATCATGTCCATAAGAGTCTCGCCTTCTTTCTGCTACACAATTTTGCTGTGGCATAGCAGGTGCAGATAACTGGGATGTAATCTCCTCATGAAATAAGTAGTCCCTAAAATCTCCCAAGAGGTATTCGCTGCCACGATCAGATCGTAGTGTCTTGATACTTTTTCTAAGACGCTTCTCCGTTTCTGCCGTATACTCTTTGAATTTCTTAAAGGTTTCGGACTTACAGTGCATCAAGTAAATGTATCCATACCTTGAATAATCATCAATAAAATTGATAAAATATTCAAAACCATCTCTTGCTTGGATGTTCATAGGTCCACACAAATCAGAGTGAACCAATTTCAATGGCTCTTTGGCTCTATATTCTTTGGCCGAGAAGAGCCTCTTTGTCATTTTAGGATTCACAGACTAAAAGTTTCTTTACTTTCAAATGAACCTAATGGTCCGTTTTTAACTAGTCTAGAAATTTTTTTTAGATTAATATGACCTAGGCGTAAGTGTCAAAGATATGTTTGGTTCAATTCAGAAAGTGTCTTTCTCTTACATGATATACTATTTGCATTATTTAATTCATTCAGTTGTAGTATGGGAGAGATATGATTAATAACATAAAGATCATCCACCAATGAACCAGAATAAATAAAATATTTATTAAACTAATAACCATAGAGTTATTAAAATAAACCAAATAATCATTTTTAACTAACTGAGAAACTGAAATCAAATTTCTTCTAATACTAGGAACATAAAGATAATTTTTCAATATTAAAATCTTATCACTACCAAAACTAAGATGTAAATCTTCCATTGCAACTGCTGCTACTTTTGTAGCATTGCCCATATGTAGGTAAATCTCTCCATCACTTAGCTGCCTGATTTCTTGAAACCTCTACAACAAATTGCAAATATGATTAGTGGCTGCCGTATCTACAAACCAAGAATTGGTAGATAATACCGCTAAACATGTTTCAACCACAAGTGGATAAGTTTTACCTAGATTATTCATTTTGTTGAGATAGACCAGACATTACTTCTTCCAGTGTCCTGACTGCTTGTAATGAAAATACTTGCCCTTACACTTTTTCACTCCACCTTGAGGTCTGTTACTCACTTGAGGAACTGCAACCTACTTTTGAATTTTCTGCTTCATCTTGCCTTTCGATTTAGAAGCAGAAACTTTCTCAAGTAACATGCAAAGACCCCAAAAATTTCAAGGTTGCGGTGTAAAAGATGTTGAGAGTGCACATACAACTTAATCTTTTTCCAATCATGAAATTTTGCAGGTCGAAATAAATGCTTCTTCCCTTTTTCCTTCCCTCACTCCTTCTCCTTCTCTCCATATTAAAATCCCCAAATTCAACATGATCATTTTCATTTTCATCCCCACCGTGAGTAAGATCAACTTCATCGCAATCTTCATCAAGTTCATCCTCTCTTAGACTTATTTAAAAGAGTGAGTCATCACATAATCGTTTAAAAGCCTTTCGATAAATTAAAGCGCTTTTCAACATGAAATACATGTAGTTCCATCGGGTTGCCGCATCTAAACATGGTTTAAGCCGACATTCAATCCCTTTTTTATGAACACAAGACCAAAACTTGGCCATCCTTGATGGTGAGAATCTCACATACCTCACAATGCTTTACACCCATACAATGGACAAATCAATCTCTTTTAATCATTTGACTACGATCAAGTTCAATATATGAACACAACACCTCACGTGTAAATAAACATGGTCTAAGATGGTTGTCTTTCTATCTTTAGTTTTCTTCCTCAAGTAATCAACTTAGAGTTGTTGAAACTTGCATTATCAACTGTTGCAGCCATAAACTTCTCAATCCCTCACTCTAACAAGCATTGCTCAATTAGTTTTCTAAGAGTCACACCTTTGTGGTTTGGAACTACACAAAAATTGAGAATTCTCTTTTGGTATCTTCACTCAACATCAATGAAATGAGTAGTAGTAATTCAAAATTTGGATCGAAGTCCAAGTGTCTGTCATAAGAGATATTTGGGATTTTAGCTCCTGAGTACTTTCTTCAAAGCCTTCTTCTCTTCTTCATAAAATACCATAAATTATTTTGCAATGGTCACCATACTTGGGATTTTTATTCATTTTGGTTGTGTCACATGCATAAAGTGTCTAAACCCTTCACCTTCAACAAATGTAAATGAAATTCATCTGTTATAATCATTTCCACTAAGGCTTTTTTGCAGGCATTGACATTAAAAGTCGTCGATACAATATTGACAATTGTTCAAC
>JABCMJ010024321.1:0-24988 GCA_014822125.1 Arbutus unedo | reverse complement strand
GAACAGGGGGAAGTGTCTTGCATTTTGAAGAAAACCATAAGGAGCCCACATACTGCATTTGTGGGAGAATTATGTATGACTAGAGGGTCTTTGCAGGGAAGTGTCTTGTGTTTTTTAAGGAAACTTTAAGGAGCCCATGTACTCCATTGGTGAGAGAGATTACATGTGACTTTAGGGTCTTCGTATCTAGAGGATTTTGAAGAAATCAGAGTCGAGAACTGGCTAGGCATAGGTATCACATTACCTTTGGTACCGTTGTGTCCTCCTAGCTTAGTCAAGTTTCTTACCATACATTGAAGGCCAAGAGTGCTTGAACTCATATTTGTATCATTAGGGTAAATGTAAGATGAAAAGAGTACACATGCTTGCAATATGCTGGCACAGCTTTGCCAAATGACATTTTGTAGATATATATCAGCAATATTTGCACATGATGTCTTCACTGGAAGGGATTCTTCTCCATATCCCCCCACCTGTGTTTTTTCAGGTGTAGTACTTGGTTTGCTTTGTGTGTAGATTGGAGAATTGGTATTTCAAACATAACAAGCTCTTGCATGGCATGCGAGTCAAACAAAAAGATAGTATTCCATCCATTATCATTTATGGGCATCAGCTTAACATGATCAGTCAGCATCAGGCTGTTGCAAAAGAATACCTAGAAGCATACAAACTGATTCCAGACAATCCCCTGGTCAATCTGTGTTGTGGTATGATTTGTTTCCCTTTTCATTTTATCTATTTGAAGTTTTTAGGCCTTTTTATTTAATTGGCGAATATAAAAACATTTCCCTTTTTCATTTAGGAACTGCCTTGATCAACTTAGCACTTGGATTCAGACTTCATAACAAGCATCAGTGTTTGCTACAAGGTTTAGCTTTCCTCTACAACAATTTGCGACTTTGTGAAAGCAGCCAGGTTTTCCTTTTTTGTTGTTTCATTTGAGACTCTTTACGTGGATAATGGCTTTTGAATGATTTTGAGTGTTAAGTTCATGAACTCATCCATGATCCTTGGCAGTTGTAGCATTTGCCTTTCTCCTAATTCTTGTATCTAAAAAACACTACACCCAGTTTATTGCTCAGTGATGGGGTTCGGAAGAGGTAGATTGGGTATAAACGTAACCTTGGTATTATATGCCCTCGTGGTCTAACCATATGAACCGCAATAACCTTTCCACCTGAAAGGGACCACCTCATGATCCCACCCCATCTCCCTTCTGTCACTTTCCACCTACACACACTTCAGTAAAGCACCTATTAAATCCTGGACTCAACTCGAGGGGAGAAGCTCTTTGGATCTTTAACATTTTTCAAGATTTGCTTGCTTCTGCATATTATAAAAAATACTAGTCCATGCTTCAGCGCCAATCTTACCTCCTAGTGAATTGCAGTTATTAAATAGTAAAAACACATACTTCTTTAGTCAGACGCTGGTCAATGATTGATGCGGACTAAATTTGTGAGTGATATCATAAGACTGGTGTGATTTGAATTACGTCATCCCGTATTGAATAGGCTATTTAATCATTCCTAATATGGTATACACTAATATGGTATACACTGGATATAAAGTAATTGTAATTGTAATAATTCTTGCAAGAAGCACTGTATAACATAGCTCGGGCATATCATCATCTTGGTCTTGTTACCCTCGCTGCTTCATATTATGAAAAAATTCTTGCAGTCCATTAGAAGGATTATCCAATCTCAAAGCTTCCCAATGAGAATCCTGATGGTATGGTTGGTCAGAAGCAGAATTTCTGAACTTGGAAGAGAAGCAACTTACAATATCCACTTAATCTAGATAAAGAGTGGAGCACTTGATCTTGCTAGGCAGTTACTGAAAGACCATTGCACGCTGTAATTATTGGTCATGGATTTGTATCGATATTTGGGTGGCAGAGTCGATGAGACTATTTATTTCTGGTAATTGGTAATTCGATGATAAAATGTGCAACCTTTTGTGGATGCTACTTAGGAGTTGGTCTAGTTTGAATCCTATGTACATACGGAGAGTTTTTACTCGGCGATCTCGTATTTCATTTATACTTCTCGACATGATCTGATAATGAAAGATTAAAGAGTTGTTTGACCGACGTGGTGCTCTTTATAAATGAATAACCACGACGTATAATACATGACCACCCAATGTCTCCCAACCATCTAACTAAACTGAGTTATGATGCTCCACTTGCCAAAGGAATGTTTGCGGGAAATGACAAGTTGACAAAGAAAGGAAGGCATGTATGGTTCACTTGTGAGCAACTAAATCGAAAGATTTTATGGGTAAGTTTAAATCAATGTCGCATGGGGATTCATTGGGAAAGAAAATTGATAGAGAAATCAAGGAATCAATTTAGGTTTTTCACTTGTTCTTTTAAGTTCTATCACAAATCTTTGGATGAAATAGTCTAAAAGAATCCATATACAACTGATGAATTAGGGACCATTTAATTCAACTGGATCATCTTAATTGCTTGGGATTTGAAAAACTTTGTCAATTTATGATATTTTCAACATGAAAGAAATATGCTAATGAAGAAAGGTATGGTAAGTAGCTCGGTACCTAAAAATCGCTCGGAATGGGAGAGTGGGAGCATGCCTGAACCCTGGTTCTTATTTTTAATTAGGAAAGCAATGACTCATTTTTAACTGTGCAAAAATGTTATTTGATTTTTCAAAAGATTCTTTTTGTGAAGTCTACTTGGCAACCAAGCAATGAAGCTATATGTGGCAAGAAGAATTGTTTTCTGCATAAAATAAGTTACTTTGTTAAACTGATACTAAATAAAGTCTAGCGCTGTTAGTTATGACTTTTTGTCTAGTTGGTTGATATGGGGATTTAGAGCGACTGTTTTTGCTTGGAAACCTTCAAGTCAAGGGAGGTCAAGGCTAAGCTAATCACTATCGAGGTTGACCCATAGTTTAAGCACAAATTCATGCGGATGAAGACAAAAGTCCAAATGACACCAAATTCATTAACATTTAGTCTAGAGCTTAGTCCTTTACCTTCTTTTTCAAAAGAATATGCCTTAGCAAGGTCGCCAATTGTGAGAATTCTCTTTTGAAGTTCAGTACTTTATATTCTCAAAATGAAGGGGTGATTTCAGTTGACTGGTAACAACAACAGAAAGATTCTAGATAAAGTGTGGACATCATAGAAGCCCACAATCATATCGAGTATGATTGGATGGGTTACTAAAGAGCACAATCATAAAAATAATACAAGCAAATTTCACCAACAGTGAGGAAGGCTTCACTAGTAAACCAGTGAGATATGTTTGAGTTGACAATCGCACCACCCTCATCCTTCGTTCTTTCACGTATTCATCCATTGCTTCCCCAATGTCTTTCTGCATCATCGTCATTGTTTCCCTGTCACTTGTACTTGCAAATTTGCGTGACAAACATCTCGCAAGAACGATAGCATCTTCCAGAGCTGCCGAGCCACCTTGTCCTAGGAATGGGCCCATAACATGCATGGCATCTCCAGCTACTGTTACTGTTCCTTTTCGAAACTTTCCAAGTAATAAATCCCACGGTGCACGATATCTCAAGTGTACAAAAGATAATGACCCAAGCTCACTGCCTTCTATCATCTGCGCCACTTCATTTGGGAAGCCATCTATTGAACGTAAGGTTGACTCTCTAATAAGCTCCGGCCGTTTGGAAATATTTGTATGATCTGCTTATAAACAATAACAAGAAAACTCTAATACCGGAGTAGTACTATGAGTGTAAATCAATGAGTACCAATCTCACTTAGACCGCAAGAATCTTCACATACAGATGATGATGGTCTATTTCTATTCACATAAGATTGCAGTATGAATTCTCATTCAACAAGCAAAAGGGTAATGTATTTGGATAAGAGTTTTTACCTTCACGAGTCGATTGTTGAGCTACAAACCAATAGATTGACTTATCGTCGTTTGGAACTCTTCCTATCAAAATCCCGTTTTTCCTCCATCGAACAAATTCATGGGACAAGGCATGACCATTTGGATAATTTGTCAAACCTCTCACTCCACAAAGTCCAAATTCTTTTGTAGGCTTCAACTCAAGGAAGTCAGCCACCACTGAATTTGCTCCATCACATCCAATCAAAATCTGATAGATCAGTGGTTAAATGGGGTAATTATCAACTGAAATTATTGTTTTTTACATTGTTTTCAGCTTATGATTGGATATCAAAATTAGAACAACAGATATTTAGGTCAAGAGGAGCAAAATTATTTCAATTACCTTGGCCACAATAAAGCTGCCATCAAGGAGTTGGAGAATTGAATAAGAATTAGAGGGATCCAGCTTAACAGATACTACTTGGCGTCCAAAACGTATTGTATTGGGTGGCAATGCATCTGCTAGTGTCCTGATAAGGTCACTCCTCTTCAAGCATCGAGATTCACCAGTCCTACAATTTCTCACATGCTAAAGTCATTAATTTTGATTCGAGGTGTATGTTATGGTAGCTAGGCCATGCAATAGACCATTCCCTCTATTTACATTTTGTCTCTTTTGGGGGTTACATATGGTGGGGGAAAGGTGGTGAGTGCTTCTCCAACATGTCAATACAGTTTGCAAACTAATGTTATGTAAACTTACACCAGCGGTGTTTCTTTGCTTGAGCCCTTGTCAAGCCATATATCTCGAGACCTATTATTTGAAGTACAAGCAAACACATTCATGAACTTTAGTCAGTGGTGGAAGAAAGAAATATGGCAGATAACATTCATCAATTAAGTACTTGCATAATATTAATGTGCTCCACAATTATCTCTGTTTTACATCTTATTTGTCCTGTATAAGAATTAGAAAACAAACATGTAATCAAACATATTCAAAGTTCATCCTACCCAATTAGAATTAGAATATGAGCAAAATCTCTTCATAGTTAACAAAAAGAAATTTTGATGGATTAAGTGTCTTTTTAAGAGTTATCTTTAGGCCATCTTCTCTTCGGAAAAAAAAGAACCACCGCTCCTCCATTTACTTACTTTTCCATCAATTGAAATTATATGATTATCTTTACAAGTTAGAGAGATGGAATCATGTGAGCCAAGAATCAAAAGTTCAAGTAAAGGATTCATTCTTTCAACATTCCGAATCTCAAAGGTGAACACACACACACACACACACACACACACACACACAGAACCATGTGTACTATTATGTAGTCTTGTACCGTTGAATAGGAATAGCAGTTTGTCTGAGAAGAGAAGCAAGGCCAAGCTGATGAAGGGCGCGCCAGCCGTTAGCCAATATTCCAATAGCCGCACCACGTGCCCTTAATGTCTCTGATCTTTCCAGAACAACACTTCTTATGCCCTTCCTGCCGTTACATATACATATGGTACGTACAATCTCAGATTCTTAAAATTTCGTATAAAATGCACTCCCTTTTGAGTTATGTAATAAGTACAAAAGCTAATTACTTCTACTGAGAGTGTTGTGAACAAACACAAAAAGATATGCATACGAATAAAGAGCCATAAAAGAAAATGATAAGTCGGAGGAGATGGAGATCTGTGACCTGTGTAGAGCAAGGGCAGTGGCAAGGCCGCAAATCCCACCACCTATGATCACAATCTCTTGCTCTTCTTCACTCCCATCCATCTCTCTCTCTCTCTCTCACAGATAACACACCCACTTGACTTGATCCACTAGTTACGTGCAGGGATAGCTGTACATAATTGAAGGAAGGTAGGATAATTGCAGTTAGTTTAATGAGCCAACAGTCAAGGACAAAGACAAGGGGGGCCCGGGATCATGCGTGCGCCCCTCATTATAGAAAATATTGTAGTTGGTTTTGACTGACTGGAACATATAGTTTTGATGCCTCGTTATCACCAGTTTTCCAACCTTTCCCCACATCAATTAAAAGACCCACCTAAGCCCTCTTAACTACTACTAGAAAATGACTACTTTGAAATACTTTTGGGAGTGGTCCAACTTGTCGTACTCAAATTACATTGGACTTTTGTTTTTTTCCTTGATCACAAATCCCACTTGTTTGCAATGACGTCTACCCACAAAATAAATTTGGCACGACCTTGGAACTGGTTCATAAAAAGACAAAGAAAGCCCGTATTATCCACGAAAACACGGAATCACTCTTAAATGAATTCGAATTTAACATTCAGAGAGAGTTTAAAAGTGAGTGGGAATATGGAGGCCTTTTCATGTGATAGAAAAACAAGGAGAGGGAAGAGAAATATTAGTGCCATGTAGATTTTCATGTGAATTTTAAATTTTTGAAAAAAAAAAAAAAGTGGTGTGATAGATGGAAGGATTTTTGTTATGAGCAGGTTCAGTGCACTTAAGTAGGTATGTAGAGACTCTCTTTTCATTATTCAAAGGGATCATTCAGAGAAAACTAATAACCATGCAACGGTAGCTCATGGATTGAAATCTAGCTAGTGGTAAGCCATTTCACAACAGTATTAGAAAGATTGCTTGAACAAGCCATGGGTGTACTACAACTGATAAGAAAAGAAACTACAGAGTTCTTTAAGCGATTCAGAGATCTCCCTCCTCAGTTCTTCAATAAACGAGTTTGTTGTCAGAGTTTAAGGGACTTAGTTTGTAAATCTTAGCACCTCTCCCCTTTTGGTCTCTGCTATTAATCCTGGCAAATAACTCCCAAGAACTCCGAGCCTCTTACACGAATCTATGACCATTGGTAGTTTTCTTTCGCAATTGAAAGCTATGCCGCCTTCTTGGTTTCCTCTATATTGTTGTGTGCTTTCAATAAGATTTAAGTATCAAATAAAAACTCCGCTCTCACTTGAGTTAATTCTAAACGGATTGACATATAGATACAGTGTTGTGTTTTTACTTTGTCATGCATCAGAATGGTATCAATAGCATACAATCATCTTCTTGTGAGGACGACTACCTCAAACACAGGTAAGTCCGAAGGAAAAGCATCCCCTCGATAACACATAGACAGACAGGATAATTGACCAATATATATGTGGATAGTGATAAAAACTCTCTATAAATATAAAGTACTTTGGAAACACAGTCGGGTTCGAATACAATCAAAAGATGATATGATCAGGGGGTTATAACAAGGAAGCAAGGAAAGAAATATGATCAAAGGGTGGGAGCTCTCTCAGCAGATCCAGCAAGGACGGTGAGCAAGTTGTTATTGAAAGGATCACTTAAATGTTTGGAGAGGTTCTCAACAGGACCTTCTCCAGTCACGTAAGCTTGGATGAAGAAACCCAACATCGCAAACATTGCCAATCTTCCGAATCCATTCAACCTAGACTTCGGTCAACAACATCTCCTCTTTTATAATTATATCAAGAATTCAGGCCAGAGAATCTCACTATAGGAAAAAAACGCTTTTTGTGACCAAAAACTTGGTCACTAAAAGGCTGTATTTGGTCACCAAAAGTCAACCGTGACCAAAAATATTTTGGTCACCTAACCCTAGTCACAAAAAGGTATTTGTGACCTAAACACTTTTGTCAGAAAAGCATATTATTTAGTGACTAAAATGTGATCGTTGAATGTTCTTTTTGGTGACCGAATTGGTTTGTCACCAAAGTTGTCGAATCGAGAATCGTGAATCGAATCGAATCGTGAATCGCGAATCGCTTCGATTCGGTCATGTTTTGTAAAACATATTGAAAATACAAATATAAGATAGCAATAATAAAAATATTGTATCTAAAGATATATTGATGATCACATGGTTTGAATAGGTAAGAAACTTACTTTTATTACAAGAGATGTGGGTCCGAAGTGAACCCCGTTGTGATCTAGATGATCAACTCTCTCAAGGCAACAGGCGAAAAGTGAAAACTTAATTTTTTAGACTGCAACCCTTTTTATTCCCAAACTTTTTTACAAAAAACCCTTCGTAAGCCCCAATGATGGCTATATCACTATATTTTTCTGGAAAAAATAGATTTTTTTGTTCTATTAGGTCACTAACCTAACAGAAACCTATGAAAATTTGAAGCGAAAGTGAATCGACAATTCATACGATTCAGGCAATTCGGAATCGATTCACCGATTCTCTTACCGATTCAGTGCAAGTTGCAATTCGTCGAATCGATTTTATGGTGTATCAAATCAAATCATGTGATTCGTATCATGAATCGTATGATTTCGATAACTATGTTTGGTAGTCACTAAATGATATTTCAGTGACCAAAAGTGGTCACTGTTGATATCCTATAGTGACCAACTAAGTTAATCACTAAAACATTTTGGCCACTAAAGACTATTTTTCAGTGACCAAAAAATAGTCACTGTTTTTACATCTTTTAATGAGCAAGTGTGTTGATCGCCAAATAATTTTTTCCGTGACTAAACTTTGACCACTGTTAATATCTTGCAGTGACCAACTAAATTAATCACCAAAAAACTTCTGGTCACTAAATATTATTTTTTGTGACAAAATTATTAGTCACTAATAGATAATTTATTTTCATTTTTATTATATTTAATCGCCTACAATTTGATCACTGAAAGCTACTTTTCACGACCAAATTAGTTTTCAGTGATCAATTTTTTGCTCTAATTTGGTCACAATATGTATAATTTTTCTCATTCAATGCAATTTATACCGGGCCAAAGAAATTTTATTCCCATTTCAATCTCATGGAACTTAACAAAATACTCTATTTTCCTACCAAACATCCAAAAGGTACTAAATATTTATCAAAAACTAAATAATTAAATTAAATTACCTTTATAATAGTAGCGATCACGGTTCAAATCCATACCAAACTAATAATACTACAAAGATTTGATGAAGTCTAACAATAAAACCGAAAATGTCCTATAAGAACGAGCTCTTATCCCAATAACCTTCACTTGTGCATCCATCTCTTTCTCAATCACCTGAAATAATGAACTAGAACTTTTTAATAGACAACTTATATGGAACAATAATTACACTAAAGAGTAAACTGAAGAACACTAAGTCAAAACTCATTAATACTAAGACATAGATAATGAAGGAAAAATTTATCATACTAAGGGCTTGTTTGGTAACACTTCATGTTTTCTATTTTGTGTTTTCTATTTATGTTCCCTAATTTTTGTTTTTGTTTTTAAAAAAAATGAAAATAAGAAACTTGTTTGTGTTAACCTGTTTTTAGTTTGTTATATATATAGACTCTTTTTATAAGTGTATTATACTTATATAAATATATATATATACTTATATATATTATAGGTATATATATACTTATTATAGGTATATATATCTATGGTGTAACTTTTTATAAGCTTGAACATAATTTAAAACTGTTTGGGTAAATAAGTTATACAAAAGCTTATTATTATACAAAAGCTTATTATTCTAGGGATTAAGTCTAGCATAGTTCTCATAGCTTAAATACGTAAAAAAAATTACAAAATTGGAAGCTTAAGATAATCTACCTTTTTTGGGTCAAATGAGATTAAAAAAAAAACTAAATAAGTCATTATTCATAATTGCTACCAAACATCATTCATTAACTTTTTATTGAACAAATAAGCTAAATAAGTCAACTTACAAGTGCTAACAAACGGGGCTCAGTCTGTCAAGCTTCACATGGTTTTGGAGTTTATGTCCAATTCTAGTCTCTAGACAGTAAAAGAGCTACAAATTGAAAATGGTTTTAAGAGCTACAAGTTGAAAATGGTTTTAATACCTACTAAAGATGGAAAAAAAAACTTCCAAAGACCATGCTAAATAACAGGCATTTGTTCAGAGATTAGTGTTGGCCAGTGTTGACCAAAAGCAAAACAGCAGACAAGTGTTGACCAATTAGTTTGCATAATGCACAAAATCAAGAACACCTGCAGATTAGGATGTTGGAAATGGCAGTGAAGCAGAACATCAACAGAACAACAGATAAGTGTGGACCAATCAGTTTTCATAATGCACCAAAGCAAGAACACCAGCAGATTACGATGTTGGAAATGTGACAGTCCATGAAATTGTCATGCCAGGATCACTTTTAGCATAAAACCAACTTCCCACAAATATAATCATACATATGGGTTCCAAGCACATTTTATGTCCAGTAATTGCTCAAACTATTAGTAGTTTGCTTCGATTGTTAGACCAACAAACTATTATCCAAAGAATAAACTGAAAATCAAACTTACTAATTGTGCATGCCTTCAGGGATTACAATAGTTACTGGTGAGGAAATGAAGGAAGGAAAAGAGACGGAAGATGGCGAAATCTTTGAGACTGGCAATCCTCCTGATCCCTCTAAGAATATGAGTGTCGGATTTCGGAATAAATACACTGATCCCTAAAAATGCAGACGATAAATGATGGACTGCGGGCTCTTCAAGAACCCATTCATCTTGGAATCGATCACACCACAAAAAATAACCATTCATGTAGGTCCCATTACTCCCTAAAATATGAAAAGAAAATAAACTAGACTCTATCTAGATTTTCTACATATTAGTTCTCTGCCAGATTTGGGGGGGGGGGGTTAAAACATGGACAATGTGAAATCTAAAACTAGTTCCTTCCATTCTCGAAACACATTTCTCATCAACCAATTAGTCCCTGTTTGCAATTTTCATAATTAAGTTTGCAAAACCCTTTCCAGAACCGTTTTGAAAACAAAGTCACACAAGGCCTTATACCTACTCATTCAAAAAAAGAGTCTAAAAGCTAAATAATCCGAGATCTGAAGTAGTTCCTTCCATCTTCAAACACATTTTCCCATCAACTAAATAAAAAACAAACACAAAAGGCCCAAGTCCAAATCCAATCTTCACAATCATTACCTTAGACACGACATTAAATGTATGAGCAACATCAAAACTAGTCCTGAATTTTCTCTCTTTTTTCCCATAAAAGAAAGTTCAAAAACAGATCTAACACCTGAATAATCTAAGATCTAAGTAGCTCCTCCTATTTTCAAATACATTACTCATCAACTAAACATAACAGAAACTATACAAGTCCCGATTTCAAATCCAATATTTGCACCCATTACGTTATAAACGACATGAAACGTATCAGGCAACAACTCCAACACTTCCCTAGCAGCCGCTGCCTCTGCCCGCCGCCTCTGCCCGCCGCCTCCGCCCGCTTTGCACCCCTCCTGAGATACTTAACACCCATAGGGCAAGGGGTTGCAGAATAAGATGGGACAAAGTAATGCTAGGCAACATATAGATTCATACGTGCAGATACACGAGAGGTAAACACCATTTCAATCACAGCAATCCAATCAAAACCCATCACAACTCAACAAAGGAACCCAAATAGTTGAGCTACTGAAGCTAGTATTCGATTATCCACGCGGCAATTAAGCTGGTAGAGAAATTTGACAGCAGTCCAACCAAAATTAGTCAAAAGTGAACATAAAAACCACTAAATTCAGCTATTAGAAACTAAAATTTGAAAACACACTACACAATTAAGCGTGGTAGGGTAATTTGACAGCAATTAGATCAAAACCCGTCAAAATTGAAATAAGAAATCACAAAATTCAGCGATTGGAAACTAAATTTTGAATACGCAAACGATTAAGCGAGAGAGAGAATCGCATAGTCACAAGCACAAAATTCAGCAAGAGAGAGAAACGCACACAGTCACACACGCACAGTACGAGCGAGAGAAACACAAGCACAAAGCGAGAGCGAGAGACAGAGAGACCGTACCAACTACCGAGTGTTGAGCTTCACTGCTTCAGATACTTCGTGGGGTTTTGAGAGGCGGTGGAACCGAAGATATGAGAGGCGGTGCGTACTTCCACTACGCATGTATACAGTGAGCGAGCAAAGTGCGCGACCTGGACTACTTGGCGCCTTCTGAATCTCTCACATCTCATCTCTCTACGTTTTTTGCACTCAACTATTCGACCATGTATAAACCCCGCTCTAGTTAGAACAAAAAGACACTTGTTTTCATTATTAGCCGATCATGCCTTCTGGTTCTAGGGTTTTTCTTTTGAGTGCCAAAAGGGGGAAAAAGGAAATTTTTTTATTAAAATTACTCCTTCTAACATTTAAGATTCGCGGTTTTTTCCAATGTTCTTTATTTTTTTTATCACGAATGTAAATAAATTAGTATCAAAATTTATTAGTTTTTATTTTTTTATCACAATTATTAAAATTGGTTAAATAAACTGTTATTAAAATTATGTCCTTTTCACTGTTCTTTTACCTTAGGTTTAGTTTTAGCCGTTAGGCCCTCCAGGGTCTTATCAATGGTGGGTCAGTTCGGTTCATCAACGGGGTAAGTCGGGATGTCTATAGGAACTGTGTCAATTCGGTTCGGTTTGATCTATATTGGGTATTGGAACCCTAGCCCCAAATTGAACACCGAAATTTTTTCTTGGCCAGAATCGAAACCAATTGAACGGGTATCTAGACTGGCCGTGGACCGACTATCCCGGTCAATTTTTTTGGTCTGTCGATCTTTCGAGATTCGGGATTCTAGTTTAGTATTTTGAGTATCAAGCTTAGAGTACCGGTTTAGATTTTCGGGTTAGGATTTTGAGTATCGAGTCAGCATAGAGGGTGTAGGGTCTAGAGTACATGTGTGGGGTCTAAGATTTAAGGTATAAGTGTATGGTTAGGGTTTCAATCGGATTTGTTTTTAAGCTTTTTTTTTTCACTCATAGTTATACATATTACATCATTCATGATAAGAACGATGTTAAGAGTGTATCACCACACACTTGATCAAACATAAAAATTCATTTCCGTAATCAAATTGTGTCATGATCAAGGACCTTTCTAAACCCGATGGAGCCAAAATTTGACAATCGTGATTTAATTAATAAGCACAAAAAAAATCAATGGTCTTGATCATCATAATTATATTGTGATCGCGTGGCTACTGTATATTCAACTAAAGTTATTTGGGTATTGCTACACACTTGAAATGACTAAAAAATTTATTTTTTTGTAAAATTGTGTCCCGATCTATGAGCTTTCTAAACTTGATCAAGTCAATTTTTAATAATTATGATTTAATTAATAAGCTTAAATCAACAGTCTTGATCATTATGATTGTATCATGGTCGCATGGCTACTGTATATTCAATTATAGCACAATATTTAGTTTGTAAAGAACTAGGTTGACGTATAGATTTTAAAACTAATTAGCGACTCAATTTTGATAATTGTCGATCTAAACCGTTAATACTTCACTTGGAGCTAATTTATTTGGGGTCACCAAAAATGAATAATAGGATATCGAGTACCGCGTATACCGCGTAATTAGAACACTTAATGCATTCTGAGGCACCAAACATTCTGTGACCAACAAAAATTTTAGTCACAAAATATCCTGTATTTGGTGAGTAAATAAACTTTGGTCACAATTGTGTTATTTTTCATTACCAAAACACAATTGGTCAAGAAAATTGATTACCAAAAGTGTAGTTTTTAACATGAATTAGTTTTTGTGACTAAGCAAGTGGTCACTAAATGTATTGAAACTCACTCAAAATTCTCTCCAAATAAATTGCCGCATTTTTTAACGTACTTTTAGTGACCAAAAGTAATTAGTCTCTGAAAGTATGCTTTCAGTGACCAAATACTAATCACCAAAACTATTTTCGTATTCTTCCGTAACCAAAAATAATTTAGTCACTAAAAAGTCTATCATGATTAAAATAAGTTTGGTCACTAATTGTTCCATATTTTGTAACTAAAAAAAAATTGGTCACAAATTATGTACTTTTTAGTGACCAAAACACATTTGGTCACGAAAAGTGATCGCAAAATGTGATTAGAAAGTATTTTAATAAGAAAAATTAATTCAAAATATGTGTTCTAAATCAATTATTGTTCAAGAACAATAGGTCAAAAAAAGACAAAGGGACTCAAGGTGTATCTTTGAACAATAAAGTTAGTATAGGGGATCAATTGGCTCCTCACAACTTACGCTAGAGTAAAATGTATGAAATCCTTGATAAGTGAACATTGTCAGGTGTAAACCATTGATTATAATTCAAAAGATATTTGCGCTTGTTGTAATTTGGATTCATCTCCCCTCAAATATCATGACCCCCTTTTTGAAGTTGGGCATCCATCAAACATGGAACCAATCTGGATGGAACTCGAGCAACAAGGTTGAAGGGATTTGATCAAATGATACTTGATTACATGCAACAACCTTCAAACTTGTGAGTAATTGATATCAACTCAGATTTGAGGGTATCATTGTGTTCCATCTGTGATGCTCCTTTATTGAGCACATTATTGGTTTAATATGATTTGGCCAAGTTAAAGAGAGATTTGTATAACTCATATAGCAAAATAGTAAGCTTGCAAGTATAACACGGACTAATATCAACAAACCCCTTAGAAGCCCACACGTTCCATTATTATTTTGAGACGCAGTAAGGGGGAAAACTTAGAGACAGAACTTACATATATGAAACAGTCACTACTTAACCAGGAGCTCCAAAACAAAAACAAAAAGTTACAAATGCATTAGCAACAATACCCATCACCCAAGTTGATGGTCGTATATTCATTCTCCAGTGGTTCAATCATGTAGTTGAAGAGGCCACAAATAGGTCAATGGTAAAGTGAATATTTTAGCACTTTACATTCACAAGGTTTGTTTAGTATCTACAACATTTAAAGAAGGAGAGAAGACTCAAACCAATACTTAGTTTTCTTTGGCGAAGCATCCGGGAATCCAACAAACACCAGAAGAGTGATGAAGAGATTTGTAAGATGAATACATGAACAAAGAAAGCCCGTGATGGAATCAAGTAAGAGGCTCATCACCCCATATTAGCCTTTGTCTTGGATTGTCGTCCCTATCTCCGCACACTACTCTTTTTAGTTTCTACCTTTATTGGTTCATCTTTCTCCATTTCGCAAGCTTCACTTTTGTGGATTTCCTCAACTGGAATGACAAAGGGCCCACCTTTCTTGGGTACAAGTTCTTTGCCAAAATCTCCCTGGTTTGGCTTTGATTTCTGGCCAATTTCCAATCCCAAATCATAACCAAGATTCTTTTTTTGGAGTGAAGGTTATCCATTTTGGAAGATCATTAATAGGTGCTTAAAAGTACCTATGTAAACCCGTTAACTTATCTTCGATAAGTCTTCAATAAGTTTATATTGTGTCTTTTTATAGTTAATTGTGGATTTTCAGGTTTGGATATGGAAGAATGCTTAGAAAGCCATTTTGAGAAGTGCCAACCAATTTGGAGTTGATTTGATGACCGTTCCCAAATAACTTTTAGTATTTGATCATAGCCGGTCGCGTGATTGTCTGATTGAGATGATTCAAGTTGGGTTGGAAAGGAATTTAAAGGGCTACGACTTTGCTTGAAATAGAAATTTCTCAATTCAACTATTTACTAGGTCAAAATGGGCATGGAAAAAATTCACCATTTTTTTGTCCAAATGCTCCCAATCTCCGTCCAAACGCCTGGGGGAGGTTTTCCTACTGTTTTATGTGTCCGGATGCCCCAAATTTGGAAATTTTGTATTAGTCGTATTACTATTGAAAAACATTATAAATAATGGGGTTAGGGTTTATTATTATTATCTTTTGCTTTATTATTGTTTTAGAGGCTAGAGAAGACTTAGCTAAGCTATTTTCTTCGTCCGATCTCTTTAGTATTCCATGGATTTGCATAGTTCTTCGACGTTTTCTCCATCCCTGGCCGGCTAAACTCCTCATCGACTAGGGTAATGGTGTTACTCTTTTTGAAATAATGTAATTGTATTCAGTTTATGGTTTTATTCAATGTTTGGTTTATGATTGTGGATGATTCGTTGTTTAATCTTGAAAATCTCTTCTGATCTATCCCTCGTATTTGTACTCATGATATCAAGTACAATCATAATAGTTTTCAATGACTCTGAATAGTCTCTGTGATGTGTTATACGACGTTAGATGGATCGTGCTGTTGAGACGATCTATACTTGATATGAATTTTGTTAGTAAGACGATCTGCGCTATGTTGAGATAGTCTTTACAGTGTATGAATCTGAATATTCTTTTACATAGTTGAATATTACCTTAAATCAAATATTGATTGCATTAGGAAAAGAAAGTGAAATCAAAATCCTAGTCCGTTTTTCTACAAAAGTTTCCAAAACTCTAATTTACTTTGTTTCCTAATTCATATTTCAGTTTCCAAATTTTTTTAGTCTATCAATCAAAACTTTCAATCTCTCCATTAAATTAGAAGTAAATCATTAAAATATAGTAGCTTAGCTTAGCTTAGCTTAGCTTTTCTTTTCCCATGGATGATCCTGGTTTTTCCACTATTTTTTGGGTTAATCTTAAGCCTTGGTTTATAAATTTATTTTTGGTGTGTAAACAGCAACATCAAATTTTGGCGCCATTTTCGGGGAATAAAAAACACGGGTGCATATTTTTGCAATTTATTTTTAGTTTGTAATTAGGGCTATTCTATTTTTGTTTGTTTTTCTTTCTACTAGTATTCTAAGTCTCTCAAGGTTGAGCAATTCAAATTGGGCTTCAATGATTAAAGCGATATCATGAGAAGCACTGTAAGTTTAATTTTTATTTATTATGCTTTAAGACCTTGGAATACGTAACGACAGGGGATTATTGTTATTGACATATGCGTCGACATAGATCTCAATCTCCACCGACAACTACCCCTGTTGACCTAGATTTTGATAGGACTCTTCAATCTATTGTTAAGTTCCTTAGGCCAAACACAAGACATGTTATCCTCCATTGACTTCTGAACCTGTTACCTTTAATATGAACTGTGCTATAATGAATGGTAATGTAAATTAAGAAGAGGCCCCTCGGGCTCCTCTAATGCAATATTTTACGCCCACCGCTTATGAGTCGTCATCCTGCATTGTCTTACCTACTATGGTGACTCAACACTATGAAATTAAGCCTGCAACACTTCAACTTTTACCAAGTTTTTATAGGCTCAGGAATGAGGATCCATATGCCCATCTGTGGCAATTTAGAAAAGTGTGTTAAACTATCTGCATTAGGGATTTCAATCCTGATGCACTAAAAATGATCCTATTCCCATTCTCCCTGAAAGATAAAACTAAATTTTGGCTTGATTCCTTACCTGCTGAAACAATCATGAGTTGTAATATGCTCCAACAAAAATTTCTAAAAAAATATTTCTCTATAAGAAAAACCAACTAATTCAGGCGTGCTATCACTAGTTTCACCCAATTGGATGGTGAAAAATTTCATGAAGCCTGGGAAAGGTTAAAGGATCTCATTCGGATGTATTCCCACCATATTGTCTCTAAGTGGCAGATGGTACAATACTTTTACGAGGGCTTGGCGCAGTCTCACCGCCAAATGGTAGACGCCTCTTGTGGAGGAACTTTTCTCCTTAAAACAAAAGACGAGGCATGGGTGTTTTTTTGATAACCTTAGCAAAAATTCACAATATCGTGTCTCGGCCTTACGCAAATGAGAGGTTAGCGTTCCGAGCTCTTCCAAGCCTAAACGGATGTACGAGGTTCATCACTTGAATAATTTACCTCAACAAGTGGTTACGCTAACCCAAAAACTGGAGCAACTCCTATGCACTAGCCATAATCCATTAGTTCCTTCCACACCGCTTACCTTTGCAAAAGTGTGTGGCATCTGCATGAGCCCTACCCATTACACAACAAAGTGTTCCATGACCTCTCAATACCCATAATTTGCGCACGAGCAAGTTCAAGCTGCATAAGGGTACTCTAGCCCGTTAATGACCCCTACTCCCAAACCTATAATTCAAGATTGCGAAACCATCCAATTTTTTCACGGAAGCAACTGGGTCAACCAGCCCCATCTTTTCCTCAGCCGAGCTATACAAACAATCCAACTGCATACCCTAAGCCATTTCAAGCTTACAATCCCGCGCCTCCTCTTTTTAAAGGAATAAGTATTAAAATCCCTCAAAGGGATGAAAACCATAACTCAATTGGTCCATTCTCACTCTCAGTTCATCTCACGACAAGAGACCCAAATAGGCTAGATAGCCAACACACTCAATAGAAGAGAAGAGGACAAACTGCCTGGTTAGCCAGTCAATAACCCTAAAGGCCAATACCGAGCTGACCAACTACATGCTCTCAACCATTACCAAGAACAAGCTCAATCTGTCATAACCTTTAGAAATGGTCAGGTTGTAAACATTAGGCCTACAGAGTACGCTCTCAAAGAGCAAAATACTCAATTTTCATCCTCTGAGCCTAAAGATAAAGGACACATCCCTTAAAGAGGAGGACTCACCTCTTAACACTACTCATATCTTTATTTTTCCTTCTTCCACTACTTCTATCGTGGCACCACCTGGGAGGCCATGTGTCCCTTTTCTAGCTATTCTTAGTGACCCATATCTTTATTCTAAAAAGGCAACTACGATGGAAGATATGATTGAGACTTTCAAGCAAGTCAAGATTAATCTTTCCCTTCTTGAAGCCATACGTCAAGTCTCCTCTTACATTAAATTTCTTAAGAACTTATGCACCCAAAAGTGCGAAAATCAAACCAATGTCACACACAAGGTCCTTCTAGCTGAGGGTGTCTCCTCTATTTTTTAAACCACTATGGCCCCTAAGTTTCTTGATCCGGGGACCCCCACCATCTCTATTTTCATAGGTGATCACCTCATAGAAAGAGCACTCATGGATCTTGGGGCAAGTGTTAATGTGATGTCATACTCCGTGTCTAAGAAATTTAATTTAGGGGAGCTAGAACCGACCTCAGTGACTTCACAGTTAGCTAACCGATCCGTTAAAGTTCCGAGGGGTGTCATAAAGGATGTGTTGGTCAAGGTTGACCAATTTTTCTTTCCTGTAGATTTCATCATCCTTGACACAGAGCCAGGCCAAACATGTGTGCCATCTACTCCCATCATCCTTGGTTGACCTTTCTTAGCTACGACCAATGCTAATATCCATGTGAGGGCTGGGGTGATGGATGTATCCTTTGGCAATATGAATGTGAAGCTCAATATTTATAACTCTTCCAAACACCCTTCCACTTTTGCAGATAATAATTGCTTTGCAATTGACATCATAGAAGAGGTCATCGAATAGGTCATTCCTTACATTCTTACTAAGGACCCTCGTGAGGCATGTTTATCTCATTATAGCCATGACGAGTACACGATAGGGTAAACCATCACAGAGGTCAATCTCATTCTCAATAACGCACAAACAACATGGCAAGCCTAATTTGAGCCATTGGCAACCTCATCACATGAGCCCACGCTCCCATCCATAGCAGCTTCTCTAAAACTTGAGTTACAGTCACTCTCAGCTAATCTCAAGCATATTTGTTTAGGGCCTGAAGCCATCATTCCTACAATTATTGATAAACATATTCCGTCAAAAATCTATAAGAACAAGACTGAAGCATTTCATGATAAACATATTCATAGGAAGTCTTTTGAGCCTGGTTAGAAGATGTGGCTCTTCAACTCCTAGTTAAAACTATTTATGGGTAAATTAAAATCTCGATGGAATGACCCCTTTAATATTAAATGTGTCTTCCCCCAGGGGGCCATTGAAATTTGCAATCCACGTGATAACTAAATCTTTAAAGTTAATGACCAACGTTTAAAACCATACGTGGACGGCCTTGTTGAATATAGGGTAATGGAATGCATATATTTGATCGACCCGGAATATCCCAATGAGTGAGCCTTGAATGAAATCTAGGAGACTATAAATCTATGGAGTTTGAGATACCTCTAGTGTTAGTGGTGCTCGAACGACTGTTGATGGTTTGGTACAACTACCTAGTTTAAGTTATGTATGTGGTAGCTAGGAGGTTAGGTCTAATGGTAGGAGTGTAGTTAGCAGCGAGAAATCTGTCCAAACCATCTGACTTGAATGTTAAATTCCGTGGAAACTGTTTCACAAACCGAGTGGTGGGTAAGGAATCTGGCAACCCCAGAGGGATTGACAACCTATTAGACGATGACATCACTTCTGAAGATATTGTTGAATCCTACGTATACTGTCCTTCTAACAAATAGGGAATCACAGTCTTTGACTAGGGAACCACAGTCTTCTCAATTTTATGTATTTTTACCTATCCTGACTGGTCATCCTTTTTCCCTACCAGTCACCCTTATTAGTCACGATTTCATGTCAACTTATTTTATGTCTTGTAGTGTAACCCATGATTAATCGATCATAAGAAAACACTGTTCCATATTCTCCCCTAGCCCAAAATATGAGATTTTGAACCTTTTAATCTAGAGACCTTAACCATTATAGACAATAAACTTAAGCCATGATTTCACCTCCTTGTGCATGTCTTCCAAGGGCCGTTAAGCAGGGCATGACATGAATAGTTTTGATGATTCCGACACCCACATGCATAATTTACTTGCTTTAATTTTTTATCTTGCATGCTTATTTAAAAACTATTATGCAATTTATGACATCCTTTGACGTTTGGTTGTTAACGAGCATCTGATTAAAATAATTGATGAACGTTGAAATACATGGACTAGTTGACAATAATTTGACATTAAACCAAGGACTCTTAGGTCACCATACACCAAATCCATAATTGCATGCGTATTTGTCCATCATGATATTATTATTCAATTATGATGAAATATCTGGAAATTTTGAGAATATTTGACTTGGAATTGGTGTCCCGTAAACATACTCGATTGTGATGCATGAGAACATAGTATTTAGGGATTTGATTGTCATAGTAACCACCTTGATCTTATGAGGTGTAGTTCGTGAATCGTTTACGCTGTTGGTGCCCTAGTCATTGTTACGATGGGTTCTGACATGCCCTTTATTCAATAATGTATATACGCTCAATTTATGTTTTGTGATACATTTTGATAGATTACAACGTGAAAATTTTCATGTATTACGGATAACGCTTGTGACGACCCGAAGGGCAATGCTTATGTTGACCCTGGATTTGAGATACTTACAGGCAACACTTGTGATGACCCGAGTATGAGAATTATCAATGTGACTATTATTACGTGCTTGCGTTGTCGGCCACCCAGCTGTGAGAGATGACGTGCTTTGACATGCTTGATGGATATTAAAATAGAAATTATCACATGCTTACGTTGTCGACACCCTGGTTGTGAGAGACAACAAACTTTAACATGTTATTGGGAAATGTTATCGGCTTAAAAATTACTCTTGAACTTTTGATATTGTCTGAGTTATTAATTTCAATTATATTTTATTTCAGTAATTGTTTATTGCTTTTGCTATTCATTACACGTGCATTTCATGTGCATGCATACTTTGATCTACTACATAAATTGAGATATGTGGGTAGAATTATTTATTGAGCCTCATCACTAATGGTATCACTTTTCTACCCCTGGTATTTCACACCAGGTACTGAAGACAGACTAAAGGAACTCGAGCTTCCAGTCGCTAACGACATCAACCCGAAAGAAGATCTGATAGCACTATGGTTTACGTAGAATAGGTTTTAGTGCTATGTAATTCCATTTCAAAATGTACTTCTATTTGTTTCAATACTTGTAATCGAAACTCGTATTTTCTTAATTATGAAATAAAAATTGGTTGTATTTTTTAATTGATCTCTTTTAAATAACCTTTCTGAAAATCAGGGCATTACAAGATAAAGCTAGCCTAGACACTCCAGGGAATGTTTTTTCTACCGTTAGAGTTTTATTCAATCTCAAACTCTCCATTCTAAGTTGAATCGGCCTTATCTGATTAGAACCTTATCCCGAGATATTATAGGTTCTATCTCAATTACAACTTAAGACAGGTAACCGCCTTTATCAGATCGGCAACTCTCTTAACCGCATTTTTCAGGTCGGCTACTATGTTCGAGATCGACAATATACACGTGTGTGAGAGCATCTCGATGCTGAACTTAGAAAAAATTCAATAATTCTTGTTTCGATTTTACCTCCTCCATTTTTTAATTGACTTAAAAGTTGCAATTCTCTATTTTCTTATGTCTAATATAATTGTGTAGTTGACATGATTTTTATAAATATATATTATGTTGTAGCGACCCAAACACATATTAATATTTAATTAATTTAATTTTGTACACGAATAACTTACACATCAAAACTTACTACTATAATCGATTATTTTACATCACATAAAGTCAACGAAAAAAGATATGAAACAATCAGCACTACGAAATCAGTTTGTTGACGAGATCAATCCAACCAAGAAAAATAAATCCAAGGGCAAGATTTTGTGGATGCAGTCTATTTGTAGGTACCGACAATATGAGAGAGAATCAAGTTCGAAAAAGATTTAAAAAAAACAATTCAATTAAAAAATACCAGATAATGTTTTTTTTTTTCTCGGCAAAAGAAGTATATTAATCACTAAATATGGAATTACAGCAATTAAAGGGATACAAAGTTAGCAAGAAGCCAACTGACCCCGAGAACCTAAGAAAATAAAAAGGGCCCATTTACACACTCGGCCCATCCACACCTAGTTAACATTTATGATAAAAAAAACTACTCTGGATGACATAAGTATAAGCCACCCACGTGACTTCCACCTGCACCTTCCACATGTTCTAAATCTCTTGGTTTTTCATTTGACTTTAAGCAAGTATTGGATGCGTTAACAGACACGAGCTCCATCTTCAATACTCATTCCTTATATTCTCTGCTTTCTCTTAATACTTTATGAAATCTTTCCACCCACTCCCTTGGATTTCCAAATGTTTGGCATCACAAGAGATGAATAGTCATAGAATGCGCATTGAGATTCTAACTAAGATTGTCATGCTTATTGTATAATTTGACTTTATTTTCTATTAACCTATGAAGTGACACGTTGACTATAATTGGTGTAATGAAACCCACACATTTTACATCAAACAATATACATGTCAAATTAAAAGTATTCTAAGTAGGTGTAGTGCACGTTACTACTATCTTTTTCTTTATTGATCATTTTGATTTTTTTTTCTCTCCTTTAATCTTTCATAAATATAAAGACTTCCATTTTTAATTTATACCCATTTCTTTCTTCACGAACAAAAAATAACAAACACGTATCTCAAATCAATCCTATTAATTTAAAATTTAAAAAAAAAATGAATTCACTTAGCAAAGACTCCTATAATTGTTAGATGCTAAATTTGGGTTGTGGCATCTATTCTATTTATAAAAGAAGAGCACAATTTGGTGTCTTCTTATTTTAAAATTTTATCGTATTTTTTAACTTTTCAAAATTACCCTCAACAAAAGTTGTTTTCACCCACTAACAAAATGATAGGGAATTAATTCCTGTAGCAAAATTGATATTGTCTCAATCATTTAAAAAATTTACCGACTTCTTCTTCAAAGTTTATCCTATTTTTCGACACTCATTAGTACAATATTTTCAAAAATTTGTAATCACCTCTCTTAAAACGTACATCCTTCTAATTCTATTAATTTTCTTCTCAAAAATTATCGACGACAACAGAAGCAACATTAGCCTAATACATATTTTTTCATTTATTTTGATGATGTTCGACCTCGACAAGCATTACATATGCCAAACCTCTAGTTTTTGGAAAACTAGCTATCAATAAAAAGTCAAATAAAACTAAAAGTCACAAAAAGCTAAGAGTTGAAAACATAAAAGTCAAGAGTCAGAGACCCGCGGGGGATAACGTTCCGTATTAAAATGTGTTTCTCCAACGGTAAGGAGTAATATTGAAATTCCGAAACCAAATTGCTACATACACATTACTTTTACACATTATTTTTACACATCATTCAAAACTACGTCGTTTTATTTTGAAGGATAGTCCAAAAATAATGTGTAAAAGTGATATGTGTATCATTTTTTATTACCGAATCACAATATCCTTTTCCATAAGCAACATACATTTATACAAATTTCACTTTGTACCCCTGCTCTTTTTGTTTCTACTCTTTCTAAATAGAACTTTTAGATACACCTACTTAAATTAGCTCATTGATAAATCCCATACGACCACCACTATCATCTCCACTCTTCCCCTCTCTTTTTTTCTATACTCCTTGCTCGTGTCTCCCTAAATTTGCTAAACAAATAATAAGCGAACTCATCGATATTAGTGCAACACTGGAAAAAAATAAATTGATGCCAATTATGAATGCGATTGAATGTTCCTCAACCATTAATGTGGTGGATGTTCTCATCTTACTATGCAATTTATTGCAAAAATTATTCACCATTTGTCACTTTAGGTTGATATTCATTATATGTCGAGTACATCAATGAAATTGTATGCAGAATACATTTACAATAATTATGAGATACATACACAAAATGCCCCATTTTCAACTACCACTAATTAATCAGAGGCCCCTCCGACTTCCCTCAACTTTTGTACCTTAGATTAAACAAATATGAATTTTACCCACTTGGATTTGTGGGTCTATGAGCTACAATCGAACTGCAGGTGGAGGATTGAGTAAAGACTTCGTTCCAATTTTAAAAACAAATAAAAAGTTTGATCTATTTATTTTGAAAACAAATAAAATACTGATTTAAATATTTAAGTGAGTGAAAAGAGAGAGAGAGTGTAAAAACACATCAAAAAAATGTTCGCGAGTTAGCTTTACACCTTTATGATAGTATTTGTCACTCTGTTTAGTGCCCTGCTAGTCAATAGTGTAGGAATAAACAAATTCTGAAATTTATTTAATTTTTGGAAATAAAAAAATAGTACATAGATTAAAATAAAAATAAAAATAAAAAATGCAAATCGAGGCTCGTGAATTTCACGGTGTCCTTAAGACAAATTGCGCCGTCTCACCAAAGTGCTTGAGGATTTGCCCGGCTTTCGTCTCCCAGGATACAACGGTTGAATTCGATTTCGGTAGTACCTTCCGAATACCGACTGTCAAACTGATTTATTTTGAACTCTCTCTAAACTGAAGAACACGAGGAACACACTCAAATTAGAGGAGAATTTCTCAGAATTTTTCTAGGTGTAAAAAATCAAAGAATGATGCTCAATTTATAGGACTAAGGGGGAGCCAAAACATTAATTTCATAATAAACTAAAATTAAATTCTAAGATTTATTTTCAAAATAAAT
>JABCMJ010024319.1:0-44033 GCA_014822125.1 Arbutus unedo | reverse complement strand
AGAACAAAGCCGAGCAATAACAGAACTCCTAAAGAAATATCACAACATTTTCCCTTGGTCGTATCAAGATATGCACAAATATTGTAAAACACTACCATCCCCTTAAGCCCGCCCACTCCCTACAATCCAGCCTGAACCTTTGGATAAGCTCTGCAGGATCAACTACAATAACTCCACGGAGTACCGTAGAATTTCTCGGTATTACTTTTGAGCATGCTTCTTTTGCTTTACAATCACAAAGTTGCCCTTGTAATTTTGAAAAAAAAAAATGAACATGCATGGCAACAAACAGGCACTGATGCGTGCACAGTTTCGGTTTGATCTACCAAAATCAGTCGCTCAAAATCGTATCAGTTCAGAAGAGGAGTACAATAAATAGCAATATCAACACTAGAGGGATCAAAACATAAAATCTACTGGTTATCCAAACCCAAAAGAAACCATAACATTTACCCCAAAGTAAGATCACTCCTGAAACATTTCAAGTGTCCTGCGTCACTTGGGTAACAACAAAAGATAACTCATTGTTCCACATTGTCTTGTGAACCAAGCAACTGAGAGAGATCAACTGGACCCACTCAAGGTCACACATTTTAATCGAGTCTACTGTTGTGTTAAAATCATGGATATCTAGCAGGCGAGAGAGAGAGATATCTAGCAGTAAAACATGACCCTTTTCACATTGTCTTTCAGGGTAGGGAGGGGTCTGACAGGAGGAGCATTAGCACCTGGCACCCTCGTGCTACGTGCACCTGCACCAACCATCATACCACGACCAGCAACAGCAGCACTCGTCATTGAACCACTATCTGATGTCTCTGGTTCCATATAGAAGCGAGCTCGGAAAGCTGCCAGGTGAGCATAGTATGCAGGCGGCACTGAGCAGACAAATAAGACGAGAACTAAGTAATAATACAAAAGGACATGGAACACAAACCAATTAACAGTGAAAGGTGGACGGGAAGGGAAGAATCAAAGACATGAAGGAAAAATTGAAGGTGCTAACCAATAGAGACAGAGCGAGTGCACCTTGCATAACTGCAAAGTAGAACAGAACCAATTCCGAGTTAGCGAACATACTAACAAGAAGAAGACAACAAAAGCACCACAGCTAAACTGAATTGCAAAGGCCATAGCTTGATCACGTACTCAAAAATATATGAACATTTGAAGAAAAAGGCCTTGGACAACAAGTCAAAAGGATTAATCTACGCCACTGGCAAGTGACCTATGTCTCGGAAACAAACTTACGTGTAGCAAAGGTTATTTGTCAGAGATTGGAGCCCATCAGCTGTGAAGTTGTTCTCGTCCCACAACACATGGTAGTGAGCTGGTCGACTAGTACCCTGTCAACCCATGAAGAAAATTACTCAGCATCGAAATGCACAAAAGTTGATACTCAAAGCTATGATGACATGTGAATATGTCAGTTACATACTTGTATGCCAGCATGGCTGCACAGATAGAAGTCAAATTCAGTGGGATGGCAAATTTTGGAATCCACAACTGTACCTGTAAATTTCCCAGAAAGAGAGATTAAATCATGAAGGAACTGAGTCAAAGTAGAAATTCAAGCCACGATGCTCACATTAGACTTGCTTACTTACCCGGTAATATATTTCCACTCCTGTCCACTGCATTTCGATCAGAATGGTTATTTGCAAACAACCTTGTGTGATGTCGTTTCTGAACCACAACAAAAGTGACGGGGGGCTGATAATTGGGCTCTAAAGAGGCACACGCCTGATAAAGATTAAGAAACAAAATGGAATTAGGTTTGTGATGTTAGAAGTAAAATAAAAAAATACAAAGCACAAGATAAGATCACCTTTCGAATAGCATCAAGCTCATAAAGCAAAACCTGATAGAACTGTCCTTCACTGACACCGTCCCTGTACAAAAGAAGAGAGAACACTTTAAAATGCACAACCACGCCCAAATTGAGTTATACGTAGGAGAATGATAGTACCGGTAAAATATTATCCGCAGTGGTTTCTGCCCTGTTGCTCTACGGAAAGAAATAAGAAGTTCCCTGAATTTAAAAGAGAAAAAATATATGATTCACTGTACACATCCAAATTAGCAACTTCCAACCAAAACTAAACATCTCTCCAACAAACTCAATAATTATGTAAAGGAAAGGAATATAGGGGTTTCAATGTTTTCCTTCCCCCTTTTCCTGTTCTTTCTTTTTGTCCACAAGAGGGGAGAGATTGTAAAACTATACTTGATCATTCCACCCGTTACTGTTCCTCTAACAGGATCTTGCCAGGATTTAAACAAATCTTGAATGAGCTCCTGACGATGTTCTTGAGCACAAACCAAACCAGCATATTTTGTAACCTCTGGCCAATCTTGAGAAGCAACCACCTAGATTAACCCAAAACAAATAAAACATCATTAGTTGTTAACAAGTGCACCAATCAACACAAGAACAAAGAGAACAGTGAAGTCATGAAGTTATCATACAGCCGCAATGGAAGGGCTTGAATCTTCCCCAGGATGAGGATGCGTAACATCAGCACCAAAAATTATAGTTGGCATGTCACTAACTAGTGGTATGCGTCGGGATAGTGCATCAACAAGCACAGTATTCCTTCCCCCAACTTTCACATTAATCTTTAACGAGACGTTCGCAAGATATTGTTTGTTCATCCTGAATACATGCTTTGTCAAACAGCACTGCGAAACAATTCCAAGATCTGTCTCACAGATCCTCTTCAAATCCCCTGAAAACCCAAACAGCTCAGTAACAAAAACTAACCTAGAATAACCAAAACAACAGTAGAAACTAATTGCAATCTGTCTGTTGGTCTGATTTCTTTACCATAGAGTGATCCATTGTTATCAGGCAGAATAACAATTAGCAGGTCAAGCTCCTTGCCCTGAGGCTGGAGTTTAGTCATGGCATCATGGAACCGAGCTTTCAGGACTCTTTCTACCTGTTCCTGACGTGCACTGAGTGGTGGCAGCACAGGTTCGCGATTAAATACCTAGCCCATGCATTAGTTCAGATCAAAGACTGAAAGCCAACTCCCATAGGACAAATAAAAACGTGTAGACATATGTCACGGCCCATACCATTCCTGAAATTACACACATTTGAGCAAGCTCATAACAAAAGCCACGGGCCACACTCTCTTGCACATTACGTGAAAAATTGATACAGATCCAATTATTCACAGTTCCCCCATTCACCATTTTCTGCAAAAGAGAGTAAATGGTATTAGCAAAACAGGAACATCCATCAACAAGGGCTCCCTGAATAGAGTATTAGAATGGTCTTTTGTACTGTACTAATCCCTAGTGGCCGATGGACTCAAGGAAGAAATATCTGAATCACATTTTACTAATGCTGCAAATTGAACACATCTATAAATTGTTGAATATCCCCAACCAAAAAAATGGCAACGCATACTGTGTATAGGGATCAAACCTTAACCGTTGCATACTAGCAGCAGCAGCAATTCACCGCAAAAAAAATTGCAATCAACTCAAGAAAGTACTATAACCAGTGCCATAAACACACAAATAGAAGATTAACTCCTCTCGTTTATTTGGAGAAATATATTACTCCCTCCATTTCATAGTGATAATCCATTACAAAAAGTGATGCCACTTTTCGAATCAAAAAATAAAGAACTTTCATATAAATGAAAGTTCTTATTTTGAGCAACAGCAAACGTCCACACGCCTGGATGAACTGATTGAGCACAAGATAGGATTAAAACCTTGCAATTCCCTTGAGAAAGCTCCAGAAGACTAATGTTTCAGAATACATAGCCAACTACATAACGCCAAGTTTTTCAAGCTTAGACATAACAGCTGAATTGTGTAAGATAAGATCCCCACACCCCTCTACATCAAATTCTTAACCTGATTCCAATTATAACGTTGTCTACAAACATTTCTCCACTCATTAGAACAGTTCTTACAAATACTGGATTATCAGTTTCATTTACAGTTCAAGTAAATCGAACAGTTAAGAGCTATATCAGTGTTTGATAGACTACTGAGTTAAAACATGCAGTACAGACCTTAACTATCATGAAATCAAAAATTAATGAGGACGTGTCATCAAACTAGCGAACATATGTCTAACAAACATATGCTGCTATCAGCAATGACTATACAGTAAGTTATTAGCAAATTAGACTGAAGGTCTTGTAATAAATGTACACTCATAATCATGAAATACAACTTCAACAAAGAGGGAAATGACCGGTGGCAATAGTGATGCAAATTTCCAACATATATATTTTCCAAGTTGTCCGCTGGCCATGTCATAGCTCATAAACACAATAAGCTAGGTGGGGAATTTTACAAATCCAGCCACTGACACACTCTCAACCAAAATAGCTAAATGTAAAAGTATGACATGCTTGAATGTGCAAAACAAATTTTAAAAACGCTCACAATACCTTATTCATCATGTTCCACTGACCAACTTGCGGAAGGCAATCTTTTTCCCTCCCAGTATCATGGTATTTAAGCTGCATAGGCAGTTCCATAACCATCAGATAGCATTTTCTAAAAATGCAACCACTAAAAAGATGAATAAGGCGACACCAGTAGTTAAATTAGACCAATTACCCATGGAGCAGGAAGGACGCGTGCTTCTACTGATGCCAGTTTCTCACTAATTTTGATTCCAAACTCTTTCGCATAAGGATCATCAGCGTAGGCATTGTGACGGACTGTCTGCCGAAGGATAATACAAGTCAAAACAATGAAGGCTGTTGCACAAAATCATAAAAGGTGTATCACTAAGAAAGTCTAATTCCTCAAAGACCAGCTTAAGCATGGACTGGTAGCTCTTTTTTTTCTTCCAGTGTGTACACCAGAAAGACAGGTAACTGCCTTGTATTTTCCTTTACTAATCGAAACCAAAAGAGACCTGGCATGAAAAACCAATGTCCTGACATATAATATAGAGAAACTGAATACATAACAGCATAGCCAACAGAAACTTATCATGATGAAGAAAACATTAACCAGAGAGTCCCCAAAAAATGGTCCTTGCACTCATTTCACACCATATTAAGCATGCTTGTTAAACAGAAAATGAAAACCAAATTTAAGTACAGATTTAGACTCCGATCATATACACCAAACATGATTCAAACGGCAATAATGTGCACAGCACAAACAAGAATCCGTTTAAGCATCTACAGAGGCAATTCAAGATTCAGAACGTTCAGTTAGTGCAGTACCACGAGCTTGCAGGCACAGTTATCCTTCAAGAATCTATAGCACAAAGATCCTGAACTAGGCTTGCTATTAAGCCAGCGGTGACACGAGCCTAAAACAGTGTTATTAAGCCAGTGATGACCATGTTGGAGTGGCATCTGTATGTCTATGAGACGATCCAGGCATGCTATTAAGAGGAGATGACAATACTTTAAAAACTGCATCATGTGCATCACAGAACCAGTGACAAGTGAGAAGTGAGAATGTAAGGCATGACAGTTATCTACATATAATAACAAAAAAAAAAAACGCAACATCCAGCCAAACATTTCACAACAAGAAGATTCCCTTCCTGAAGTTTTAAAGTTTTCCATATTTTAAATCAATTCTAACAGGAATGTTCCTGTCATGTCCAGTAACTAAATAACTTAATCGGTAAGTTGATTTCCAAAATGACAACTCCTCTAAGTGGCCATACATAAATCATAAAAAACACTGAGAATGTTCAATGCAACACATATAAAGCACATTAACCAAATAAACATATAAATTCGCCACAACAAACCTGTAGAATATCGTACTCCCTTTCTTGTGGACGCTGACAGGTAACCTTAAGCAGTGCAGTAATTTGTCTCTCGTTCAACCTCTTTGAGTACCTCTGACCCTCAACAATCTTGCACACCTAATCCATGAAAACTTAAGTTAGCATATCAACACATGCCAAAAGTACAAGGATTCAAGTAGGATACAAGTCTAAGTATTGACCTCCATGGGTAAGTAATTCGGCCTCTGCTGATTCCCAACTTGTAGGCAAGGCCATTGAGTATGTTGAATGGTGAACCCATAAGTCTCCTGGAAGTACTCTACCACAGATTTCATTGTGTTTCTTTCATCAACTGGGAAGCTATGATAAATAATAAAAAGCGAGTCAGGGAAGACATGCACAGAGCATCCCATCAGGATCACTAAATAAACATTAAAACTTACGTTAGTTCTCTTGTGGCTTGTGAAGTTAAACCAGATATCCGATATTTCCTACGCATGTTTCCACGGTGTGTAACTTCAACCTTCACTCCCCTCAAAGCTTTCTTAATCTGATATGCAAGTAAAGCCAACTATCTAGATGAATAACTCAAATCATCAAATTTAACAGCATGTAAGCTGCTGCACGGAATATCCCCTCCAGAGATTCCATTTGGTGAAGTAATCGTGCCTAACTTACAAAATCCAAAAACAACAAACGAAATAACAATACACTCCTCGCAATTGAGCATTTACAGAAGAAACAGATCGATTGTTAAACAAACATGAACCCAGAGAGAGAGAGAGAAGAAGAAGAAGGCATTAGAAACCAAGGCAGATATTCAGGGACAAAAAGGAGGTACACAGAACAGAACGAGTTATTCAAAAATATCCAAGTGCATATATTGATCTACTGAAAAACCTAAAATATTCCACTCACAAAGCACTTCCTAAAGAAGCAGCTAAGAGAAGTGAAAGTCAACACCCACAAGATGAAATGATCATCTGGAAATAGGTCTGTAAATGAACCAACAAGTTCGCGAGCTGTTCAAGGCTCGGTTTGGTAAGGACTCATTCGAATTCAATACGTCTGCTAAACAAACCAAACATCAGCCTCAATTTTAGGCCCATATAATACATGAGCCAAACCTGAGCATTATAGTTTTAAGCTCGATTAGGCTCACACAACTAAATTTATATGTAAATAATATTTTTAGGGGTCTATTCATAAATATTTATTTAGATATATACATAAACTACTACATTTTCGAAGTATATATTCAAGAGACAAATCAAGATAGAAATTGCTCAAAATTTTGCCTCAAATTGAGCTTCCTCTCAATGGTGATTTCCAAGTTAGGGTATCTTCCTACAACAAAAAACTAATTCGCAGTGTTGAGCATAAAGGTATGATATTATTCACTCATTAAGATTCGTGAACAAACTCGAGCTCGACTACACCTAGGCTAGCTCGGCTTGATAAATTTTTAGTGGGCTTGTGCTCGAGTTCCCTAAAATTTTAACAAACAAACCTGAACATGCTAAAATTCAGCTCGGCTCATTTACAGGCCTATCCAGAAAAAATGAAGGGTGGAAGAAAAGAATCCTCGAAAGACAACAATGGACAGAGAGGAATTCAAAATACCAAAGAGCATTATCTCACCTTAACACGATCAGCATCAGACAAAGGTCTTGGAGTTACCTCCCTATTCAGAAGCCGAGTCACGAAGTCAATGACAGGCAGAGGCTCGATAAAAGCAGTGGAGGACATATCTGCACAAATAACCACATACGAATGATACTAAACCCCAATTATGTACTGCTACATGGAGAGGAGATTGGTACAGAATAAAAGCATTATAGGTCCATGTAACCACCAACTTTACAGTGGGATTCGGAGCAGATGAGCTGTTAAAAACTTTCACAAAGTAATCAACAAAATAAAATGAAATCAATAGAACTTGCCTATATTCAGTGACAGACCCATCTGGGTTGGGCGAATACTCTGGTAGAAACCCCGCCAACTCTCTAGTCCTTCGCCCAGTGGCTGCCTTCTCCCCAAAACAGGGGAATAAAATGAGCGGCCCACGGGACAATATCTACCACGATTCCCACAACACGAACTAGTCAGTACAATCAGACCAGGAGTAACTTGATAAATACAACATATGTATAGGAAGCAGTGGTGTGGTAACACTACAAGTAGTACAAGCTTAACAAACCCACCAAAAGCAAAGAGACAAGAACTAAGAAAATATTAGCATTTCTACAAGGATTTTGGCAGGGACATGCGCCATAGAAAATGATAATTCTCACCGCATCGTGGGCAATTCGCGCAAAACAATGTCCAGAACCTGGAGAGCTTCTTGAGGTGCATCAGCCTGCCTTCCTTGTAAAAACAATCCTAAGTGGTGCAAGTCAGCACGTGCAGCCAGTTTGATCACAACTTTAAACTCCCTCTCTCTCCTATAAAAAGAGAGCAAACATGATCAATCAGCAAATGAAGTTTATACATAAAGGTGTACCTGGATATGGGTGACTAGTTATCATGGAAAACAAATCAAGAGAGATTAAGCAAAGAAACCTAGCACTGCCTGATCCATCATCATCATCAACGAGAGTGATTTTGAACTCTTTCGAGACAAAAGGCAGGGGCCCCGCAGTGTATAAGCTCTTTCTTCCATCATAAGCAGGGAGCCTCTTACCAAGATGAGATTCCTTGTACAACTTTACCAGTTGCTCCATCACAGCACGGTTAACACCCCTTGATGTCACCTCTGGTGTAATCGAAACCTACCATTCAAGAACAAGGTTAACGGCTGTGAGTTTTGCAGAAGAATAAATCCAGAGAGACGTACAACCAAAAATATGAAAAGATCGATATACAGACATCATATTGGTGCAAATCTTTGTCAGGCAAATCAGCAAAGAAGTGGTTGGCCCTGACAATACACTTAGTACCACTGCTGCCCTTGCCTGGCCGAAGAGGGAATCTCATTGATTTACTCGAGGGAGGGGCAGGCTGGATTGCTTGGCTGGAGGCCCCTTCTTCTTTGACCGAAAGCTGCTGAAACTGTTGCGTGACTTCCAAAGGTCTAGGCTCAGGCACCACAGTTTGAGACGTGGACTCACCATGTAGTTCTGCAGGTTTCGCATAATGCGGAGGAGCCTGGGTAGCTTGATGCAGCTCGGGAACAGGTGGCCTAGAAGAAGGCCCACTAGCAGAAGGTCCTACCCCCCGGACACCACTCACACCGCCACCTCGCCGCTGCTGAGGTGCCCCTCCACGAGGCTGAGATCCCCTGCCCTGTTGGTGATACTCAGGGGGGCCACCATAATGTTGTTGAGGTGTCATTCCACCACGCTGAGGCCCCATACCACTGCGTCCACCATACCCACCACGACCCCCTTGCTGAGATTGGGGAGCCCATCCTCTACCTCCTTGATAACCTCCCTGTTGTGGTGTTTGTTGAGCTGGCGGGCGTTGACCACCTCCACCACCTCCTCCGGTTACATCTTGAGACTCAGAGCTTTCTCCCCCACCAGGAACTTCAGTTTTCTTCTTCCTCACCATGACAATGGCTGTAGTGAAAACAATGACAGAAAATCCGACTTGCTAATGTGATACCAGCAGTGAAACTGTAAATGCATCTCAAAGGCCAAAAACAACAGTTGACTACAACATAAGCAAAACAATGAATCAGGCATGAGAGATGTGAAGTTAGAAAATAACTGAAAATGGCCTTCTTTATGGGTGCAGTACTTATACGACTTAACCAAAAATGAACACAATCAAAGACACCTATTACGAGCATACTTTCATTGACTATCTGGGTACAATGTTAAATGGTGCCATGCACAGGAAAAGACCAATAAAATGTACTACCTGTCTGAATTTGACCAACGTCAACGAGGGAAACTGCACCACACACAAGTAGCATCATTTGATAGAAAAAAGACAATACAAGGCCCATAACAAAGGTCTAGAAGTCATGTCATAAAATATAACATAGGATATACACGCTTGCATAAAATAGCAAGGGGAAGAAATAAGACTTCCAAACTGAATCCCACGAGGATTTCCACCGACTACTGGAGAAATAGATAGTAGAAAGGTCATATATCTACATAAATACACACACATAAACTACTGCTTGTTACAGGAGGTATATATCAATACACTTGGAGTAACTAGAGTAATAAGAAGGAAATGCAGAACGAAACACGTGCTCATTATAACAGCAAAAAAGAAACCAAAGGAAGGGAACCAGATAAACAACCAGGTCTGTGTCAACTAGACAAAAAAAAATAGAAACTTAAAATACATCACAAAAACTCAGAAATGTTGTAGAAGACATAATAACATGCACGTCCAGCTTCCACACATATACCAGTCCAAAGCACAATAAAGTGTAAACAACAAAGATTTCCCAATACAAATAATGACATACGCCAGTTGTTGCCACTCTTAACAAAAATTAGAGCAAAACCCTAAAACCCCTAAAACCCCACTAATTTGACTATCCATGGCTTACCCATTAACGAATATCGAAAAAGAAAAATCTTAACCAAAACTGAGACGCCACAAAAAGCTAAGTCGTCAAAACATAAATTCATCTTCTCAATACCGATGTAGAAGATCTGATCTGCTCTGATCGGATCATCTTAAGCCACGACAATCACCACCCCCCCCCCCAAAAAAAAAAAGACGTAAGCGCAAGAGCTATAGAGAATCAAAACACCCACGCGAAAAAATCGGAGAAACAATAACAACAGAGACGAACAAAGAAAAACTCAGAAAATCGCAATAGATCTGAGTGAAAAACACTCGAGTAAACAAAAAAAAGAAGTAGATCTATCCCGAATATTCAGTCAAAATCAGTAATAACAATCACAACAAAACTAAGCATAGAGAGATTTGGTTCCGAAGAGTTGTTAATATGTTCGGCAACGATCAAAACCCTAATACCACTGTTGTTGTACCTGGAAACCGCTCTCCGGATGCTGCTTTCCGTCAAAAGTGAAAAGTACCGAAGTTGCTACTGTTGAGTGAGAGAGATGGGATAACCACGCCTCCTATCCCCTTCTTTTCGGTGTAAAATCCTACGCGATGTCACCACCACGCTTATTTAAAGGAGCGGTAGGTGGACCAAAATGACAACTACATCCCTGGTCCGCTGCCCCAGTGGCCTGCCCAGCTGCCCCTGTGGCCCCACATCTCTCTTATGCCTTATTACTCTAAATTCGAAGGCTTCCACTGTTAAGCAAAGTGATTCGTTAGGTAGTCATGCTGCTTGCACTGCATGCACCCACCCACATTAATTTTGTACATATATATATTGTATATATTTATATATATACAATACAAATTAGATCAATTATTCTTTCGAAAACAAATACTCGCATTAATCAATTACAAAATATCTCAATCATTATGAAACATCATAAGATTCAATTTGAATCGTCACTTAAACATTACAAATACCCAAAAAGTAGTTGAACATTACAAAATTATTCCTTGAATATCACTCTTCTTACAATTTTAATAGCAAAAGTATTAAATATTTAGGCACAATCAATCTTATTCCGCCTCACATGTTCGATGAATAGAATTGACTGTCCACTCAATTTTTTTTATAACATAGATGAGGAAGACAATTCTTAATCAATTTCGACTTCAAAAGACTTATTTCTCTAGAATATTTGTAATTGGAATGGTCAATAGCACCATGCATTTGGAATCTAATACTCCATAATTGAAATAATTGAGCACTTCAATTGTTTTTCTTATCTCTTATAGTAGACATTCTTCGAAGTCTTCTCACTCCGAAATTACCTCTTTTTCATCAATATTGAATGCTCCTTCGTGTTTCAAAGTATCTTCTAACTTGACACAGTTTATCTTCAAACATTTGTTACTCGTAAAATTTAACTTCTTGTCTTCATATTTCTCAAATTGGAAGAAAATAGCTTGATATACTATAAACAATAAGTGTTGAATTGCAAAGATCCGTCAATCTAGCTCGGTTTGTCTTCACAATTCGAATAGCATCTATAGCCATCTATAACCTACGCAGGAACAGCTCAAGGCACGCGTCTGATTATGTAGACGACACGTCGAATGTCACACCCTAACTCCGAAGCATGAATTGAGCAACAACCCAAAATATATATTAAGATTTCATAAAACTTCAATTCGATTACATCAGGTCCAAATTAAAAGCAATTATAATTAAAAATAGCCCACATTATCCAAATTGTTCAAGTCTGACATAACAGGAAAATAATTTGTGTATTTAGAATAATTTATGTTTAATTAGGTATTTATGTAATTAATTGTAAGTCTATAATTTAATTTATAAAAATTAATATCGCATCAAATTAATTGCATTGTTTTAACACAATTAGGGTAATATTTAAACATGAGCCTTTGCAAATTAAATATTAATTTGATGTAATTTGCAAATATCAATAACTTATTATTAATTATGTAATTAATAAGATAAGATATAATTATATATTTAATTCTGTTAGGGAGAATAAATATAAGTTAATAAATCTAGAATATAATTCATAAATTAAAATAGTATGAGGATCCAAAATGTAAATTTAATAATTCTACAACGGAATCGTAATTAAATAGTATTCAAGGTAATTTCATAATTTTTAATAGTTATAGGGTAAAACAACAATTTCTAACTCTAGCGGCAAATTTGTAATTTGCAATTACCACATGGACAGTTTCATAAATATAAACACATGGTAGTTTCCTAATTATAAATGGTAGTTTAGTAATTATGCTAAAATGGTAGTTTGGTAATTATATATGAAGAGTTCAAATTTGTAATCCACATAGACCGACCAACCTAAACGTATTTCACTCGGGCTCTTTAGAATATGAAATTAAAAAGGGATTATGGACACACTTCCTTGATATCTGCGCAATCCCTATGATGGCACCCCCCAGATCCTCTCACATCCTATAGATGGCGCGAGATAAATCAACGCAGATTGACCAGATCAGAGGGTAACGGCCCTGATCACGATGGCAACCCGCCTTTACTCTGGCCTCCACATATGATATTTATACTGACTAGCGGGCATAAAGATAGGTACACAAAATATTACACTCTTAATTTTCATATTGTCCTTCTCTCCGATTTTACGTCCTAAATAGATCGTTGGAGGGTCAATGATCGGACCGCCACCTCCCGATCACTAGACTATTGTGCATGAGCTAGCAAGAGGACTGTCGTGCAACCGCTAAGGCTTAATCTTTCACAACATTATCATTTTGACACCGTATGTGGAAACGACTATTCTCACTTTCAACTACCAAACTAATAGTGCTAGGAAATGGTAAAGCCTTCGCTACTACACTACGGTCTTTTTACTAGCTCCTGTGCACGACTAGTGACCGGGTGGCAGTGGTCTGATTGTAGACCATCCGACGATCTAGTTAGGACGTAAAATTGGTGAGAAGAACAATATGAAAATTGAATAGTGTAATATGATGCGTACCTTGTTTTGAGGTTGACCGGGCTATTTGCTAGGGTTTTATACTAAAAGCCATAACTTTATATAATGAATTAAATATTTATTTGAATTATTTAAAAGTTATTTATTTTATTGATGAAAATCTTTATGGGCAATGTTTGCATTATATTATATAATATTGTGCATGTGTGTCTCTTATTCCACATAATAGATAATCTAGTGTGAAGAGTTTGACTTATACACAAAGAATCAAATTATCGATTATTGTAGAAAGTCTTTTGGTTCACAGTCTTAGGTAGAATTAGACACACTACCAATAGGATTGTAACACAGTGTTTCATCAAATTTGTCTTGACTACAAAAAATAATATAGTTTCAACTCACTGTGTTAGTATACTTTGTATATATTGAACATGACCATATTGAGATAATTGTATTTATACTGACAATATAATACAATTCACACCTCGTGATTATTATAAATGCTTTTGCTCTGAATCCAAAGATAATTAATGGACGTTTACATTTAATGTTGTTGACTTTGATTCATTATATAGTGAGATCTTGTGGGCCAATAGTCTCGATGAGTTGGGTTACAATATTAAATGTATGATAACTGTTAATTATTAATGGAATTCACGTCCATTTATAGGGATTGACGATATTCTCCTAAGAAAACTTATAAGTTTCGATTGTGTCAAACCCTATAGATAGATATTAGTATCCGACATAACGAATAAATTAAGTGAAATGTCTCAATGAATTTTATAGATGTTGACTAAATAAATTGTCAATAATTTATTTTAATCAACGGGTATCTATAATCTTAACACGGGGAGACAAATAAGCATTTAATAATATGAAGCTTGAAATATAATTTTAAGATATGGGAAGAGAATATAATTATAATTTTGTAGTAATATGAATTGTAATTTATATAATTTGGAATTAATCCGGATTGGATTAAGAATCCCAAATTATATAGGAAGCTCAGCCCATACTTCTTCTAGAGGTCCTTATCGTTGCCTATACATACACCGCTATGCCTTATATGTCAGACATAACTTAATACTGGAAATATTGAGAAAGATTCTGTGAAGGCAAGGAGATCACGTTTTTGAGCCCACACTCAGTTCGCGATCAAGGTGCAATAGGATTACGGTAGAAGATCTCAAGGTCAGTAGAGCAAGATCATTCTAGTAGTACTTCTTTTTTTTTGTATAATATATGCGCGTTCATCATTGGGTCTCGAGAATCGATCCTTAATACTATTTATACCGATAGTTCAGGAGTAATCATTGGTGTCTTAAGGGCCTTAATCAATGCTCGTGCTTCCTCTATTAGTGGGGGATTGCGTCATTCCTACTGTTATGCTTGATTCGAGTTGTTCCAAATAGTTAGGGGTACAATTCCCATTACCACCTGGCAGGACAGGTATGTGTTTACTGAGTCATGTTGACTAGTCTGCCCAAGGCTAGGTCCTGAAGAGGCCGATCGAGTACAGGTATTCAGTCGGCTGGGCACTTTATGCTGATTGGTCAGCCGTTTATTGGGATCCCCATTGTGCAAACAAAGTGAATAAGTTCCCCTTGGAACTAAAACTCAGTCCTCGGTTGAATATGAAGAGGTTGGTTGGCGAGGCACCCTTGTTCAAATAAAATGAACAACTTCCCCTTGGGACTAAGTTCAGTCCTTGACTCGGTCAAGCAAGTTCGTGCTAAGAAAATATTTTCTCAAAAATCAAGTTTCAAATACTAAGCACATGAGAAACATGTGAAAAGGAGAAGCTAATTTCCATTTCATCATTTGAAATATATACAAGATGGCATCCCCCTTACACAAAAAAGGGAGTAGACGCATAAGTAAAACAACGGAAAGAAAAATAAGTCTGCATCCTAATTGGAGATAGAGGTTCTTTCATCGATAGAGTCAGCATGTATGGGTTGGTTAGGTATTTCAAGGTGAATCATTGGCGCAAGGATGCACCATGTCTTTGAAAGCACGAATGAACTGCCTCTGAAAGATTAGGTAGGATCCTGATTGACAAAAAAATTAGGTCAATGATTTAGTTAAAGAGGCATTTTGAGCTTAGAGATACGAGACCAAGGCTAATAGTTTCTTGGACTTCCCCACCTTCTCATCCAAGTGTTCTCAAATTGGGCAAGCTTGGCATTGCATTGTTCCGTGTTTGCCTTCAATCTCTATTCGCCCAACTGGAGATCCGAGACCCTTTTCTTAGTATCAGAGGCCTTAGTAGCTTGCTTTAAGTTCGTAACAATTTGGGCTTTCTCAACCTCGAATGCCTCATTAGCCTTCTGTAATTCAGCATGCAGTTGCTACTCCCTGCTCTTTGTGGCCACAACCTCAACCCTTGCTGTTTTTGCTACCCCAACATCCTATACGCAGAGTTTGTCATATTGGTTGATGATATTTTGGGCATGGCAAAGACGATTATGTAGCGCAAAAGAGCCTATCGTAGCCTACAAATAGAAGAAGAGTATTCAAAACCCAATAGAAAAAACAAACAAGACACTTGATAGAAAAGAAGATGCCACGTAACAATGGGCAAAGAACTTGTTCAAGAAAAACTATGTGGACATCTCCCTCACGATAAGAACTTTCTTCGAAAAAAGAATAAAGAAAAAATCCGTGAAAAAACTTTTTTTAGAAAAGAAAAAAGCAGATATGAGATGTTTAGTTCATAATAGTGAATCATGGGAAAATAAAAAAAAAGAGAAAAACCATTTTTTTAGTTGTATATCTGGGTAAAATGTAGAAGTATCCAATTACATCAATTCAGTTGCAGAAGTGATACCCTGATTTTAGGCCTTCCTTGGCAATGGGCACTCTAAGTGCAGTTTGGATCCATTTACCCAAGCTCCCAAAAGGAAAGGGTAGAGTTGTACATTTCTAAATTTTTTTTCCAAGTTCTTGCAATTAAAATTTTGTTTTCATAAATATGCAATTATTTTTTCTACCTTCCACTTAGATGAGATTTTCCCTTTTCTTTTGGGTACCTGTAACTGAGCCCCCGTCCGGTACCTGGGTACACCATTGGGATTTCACACACTTCCTTTCTCAAAATATGCCTACAAATCCTGCCCTCCTTATCCGCCACCCAAGCGTCGTCACTTTCTCTCTTCGCTGCTTCTCTCTCTCCTTCCCCTCGCGTCGAAGTCGCACATTTACGCTTCATAGAAATTCTTCTTCGTCTTCTTCTTCTTCTACAGCTAACTCCAACGACAATGCCCGGTTGGGCAGGTCCGGTTCACTCTCTTCTATTCCTGCCTCCGACCCTGTGCAGAAAATCGATGTCAATCCTCCCAAAGGTACCAGAGATTTTCCTCCCGAGGACATGCGCCTCCGCAACTGGCTTTTTAACAACTTCAGAGAGGTATCACTAACTCAATACTTTTGGGGGTTTTCTTCCAAAATTGTTCGAGTGTATGTGTACATAATAGCAGATGCAATTATGCACATAAGTTTTTCTTGTATGTAGTAAGAACTCTGCTTCCAAGTTCATTTATTTCCACAAGAACTAGACAAAGAACGCAAGAAAATTTATGGCTGAGTACATTGACGAAAATTCAATTATGCACCTTTTCCTTCGATCTGTCTTTTTTTTTTTAAAAATGGATACGAACTTATGTAAACGCAAAGATATTGATCGAGTACAATGACGGAAATTTATGTAGCTGACTTCGTTTGGTTTGGTTTTTTTGGGACGTGTGAAGATGGTCTCACATCCAATACAAATAACAAGAGATGGCTCCTAATATACATTAGATGGACTCACCACGCACAACACTTACACGCTTAAGCTTTTAAATGAGGATGGGCTTCTAACAGAGTATGTTGGGACCAGGTGCTATGGATCTTGGCTATGCAGTTTCATTGGGGGATCATGTTCATGCAGTTGGACCCCATTGAGTCGGTTTCCGTTTCTACAGTTTTCCACCTGTTTATAAAAAAGCCAATTCACCCTTAGGCATATGTTATCATTTCCAAAATGAAATAGACAATGCAACTGTTTGGATGTATATGAATAGGTGTATAGAAGTTTATGCAAGTATGAGTAGGTACGAAGCACAGGTACTCATAATAATTGGGAGTCGTATCTGTACTTTATGTGATACTCCTTCGATACTCACAGTTACGTATCCTTGAAGTATCCACAATATAGAAGTGCATTTTCTTCATTTTCGAAGTATTAGCTGCTTCAGTTCACGTATCTAAACTTGTATAGAATTGAGATTGTGAAACTTCTTGCATAGTATTAAAGTAACATTGTTAGTGATAAAGAAAAAATAGATTTCTAGTATATTACTTTCTTTTTATAAAGAAAGAAGTGACAAGTACCATCCTTTTATAGTTTTTTGAAACTTCTTATTGTGCCTTACTTGTGTTTCATAGAATTAGATTTCCATAATCGAACAAAACCAAGTACACTTGTATAGTTGTATTCAAACACTTGCATAAGAAAAAACCTATGATTTTTCATCATTCTTGTTACTAATGCTTAATACAATGCTAAAGAAATAGAAATTGCTTTTTAATCCGACATTCTAGCAGCTCGTATTCTATTTTTTTTTAACTTTATCGTACCATTGTATCTGTATGGTGTCATGTTCATATACTGTACAGTATCCATGCTTTATAGATGAGTAGTGTGTATTGATATTTGCCAGTTAAATTTTCATGTAAACTTATGTTTTTGGTGTGCACAACGAATTTGTATGTTTGAGATTATTGGTTGTTGCATCATTTAGGTTTCCCAAATGTTCGCATTTGAAGAGGTTGATTTCCCGGTGTTAGAGTCAGAGGCACTTTTTACTAGAAAAGCAGGGGAAGAGATCAGAGACCAGGTTTGTCTTTCTGTTTGTGTTGTTAACTACTAGTCTCTTAAGAATTCTTCATCTCCATGCTTGATCTTTTCCCTTCCAACAAGTATGTATGAGCATCTTAAATTCAAAGTCCAAGTTTTATTGTTCTAAAGCTTGAAATAACTGACCATAACATTTGAAGAGTACACATAATTTTTTAAAAATCTTATAAAACCTGAAATTTATTTGTCGCATTTACTAAACTAATTTAAAAACTCAATTAGCTCGTGCTTAGATATCTCATAAATATCTGCTGCCACAAGGGTGGTTGCTATAACTGAAGTGCCATAATTTTTCTTAGTTTGCCCAAGTTGGATATCTTACTTGGCTTTGGATCTTGATACAAGTCTTACTGCGATGGATTGAATGATGCAACTAAACGGATTTGTCATGGTGGTTGCCAAAGCTTTTGGCATGTTTTTTATTTATTTTTATTTTTTTTTTATAGGACTGGAACACAAAGGCATGTGGAACTTAGATCATAGTAGCCTTAGGCAAAAGATGTAGGCTCTTTCGCTAATCATGCCATTGTGGTTGATTTGAGCTTGCCTCATCAATGCCTTGGGGTTCTAGTGTCTAAGGTTAAATACCTTACGTGGTTGGAGCTTGGATTGAAGTAGTGGGTTACAAAGCACCACTTGAATAGTTAATGCTTTGTTTGGCTGGAAGGCAACTTTGAGAGGTGCAGAAGTTATGCAATTGCGATGGGACGGTGATATTTGATCTTTCATTGACAGTATTGGTTGATAGCTAGAGTTATGGGTTGGCGATTTGGACACTTGCTGTGAGTAAGTCATAAGTCATCGATTCTCTTTTTTTTTTTTTGTCTTGCCTCTCATGCGTCCTTGGATCTCCTATGTTGCTAGTCACCCAACCAACTTCAGCTTAGTAGATAGTTAGGAAAGTTGGACTCATTTGTCCATGTCGACCTGTCCCTATTTCCACTGTATTTGTAACCCACCTATCTATCTCATAATTTTATTCTTTCAGATAAGCTTTATATCCTTTGTTTATTTTCAACTTAAATTCTTACTAACCCCCAATTTCTAGAAGTGGTCATTATCCATTTGACAAAACTAAATTGTTTCCTTTGTTTGTCAATGTGTTTAAAGGATCCAATGCATCCTTGGACTCGGGCCTGTAAAAAGGCAAAAGTTAGGTTGTTGCAGAAGATGATTCTTGAAACAAAGCATTAGTAAGCGTACTTACCAAAGAAATAAGAGAAACAAAGCATTCGTAAGTGGCAAAAAACTGAAGCAAGTTTGGGAACTAGGAGTTCTTGAACCAAGTGCATGGATTGAACTTCAACATGTAATACCACTCTTAGTAGTAGAAAATAGAAGGGTCATATCACCCGGAGTGTGCTTCAACAACTAGAATTGATAAAAGGATCCACATATTTTTTTGGATGAAGATCTACTTAAATTTCTGAATAGCAGCCAAGTACATGCAACTTATGGGGTGCTCAATTATGGACTCCCCATGAGTTTGCTCGGAGCTAGCAGTGGCTGCCTTAGAAGTCTTTCTTGAGTCGACTTGCTCGGACCCTTCTACAAGAGGAACAACTAGTCAAATACACCTCGATTGATGGTCGCAATGCCCTCTAATGGTTAAGCTACCAGTTGCTAGAATGGGCTCAGAGAACTAAGTTCTATTGTGATAGTGTGCTCTTCAAATTAAGAATTATTATGATGCTTATGGACTTTTGTAGGAATTATTATGATGCTTATAGAATTATTATGATGCTTATCACGGGTGATGTCTCCAGGATTGATCCCTTGCTCATGAGTCTCCATCCCTATCTGTAGGAATCGGTTGAGTGCTTAGGTGGATATACTCTAGTGCATTCCTTGCATTCAACGTCCCTTTTTATGGGCTAAGTAGACGTGTCATGAGATTGAACAGTGTGCATCCTTTGCCTTGGTTGGCACTGTCGACCAACATGACCGGGGTGATTGTCATTCTGGGCTTAACATCAATATGGTGGGGGTCCAAGGTGACATAGTGGTTAGATTAGGCAGTGACCCACCTCCCACAATTGCCCCTTAGCTTGTTGCTGCTTGGACGATGCTTTTTTGACTAGAGCAGCAATAAGCTAATTATCAAGGAGGTTAGTGGGTTGTTTTTGTGTTGTGATCCGTATGCAAACAATTGCGTCTCTAGCATTTAATGCGACGTGCCATTGCAATCCCTTCCGACAGTTTTCTCAAAAAGCCCCTTTGGTTCCAGTAAAAAACCCTTATATATATAAGGCGAGTTTGAGGGTCCCACTTGCTCTTTTGGTTAGTCCGAGTCCTAGGATTGAGCTCACCTGAAAGGGTTCGGAGAACTAAGTTTGACTGAGTATGATCTTTGAATTGAGAATTATCATGATGCTTACAGATTTGTGCGTATTAAGGACTGGTTGTATGTTCAGAATCAATTCCTTGCTGAAGAATCTCCATCCCTATTTGTAGGAATCGGTTGAGTACTTTGGTGGATATACTTGTGTGCGTTCTTTGTGTCTTGCATCCTTTTTCGTGGGATGATTAGACGTGTCATGGGATTGAACAATGCCTACCAAGATGATTGGCTTCTGAACTGGGGTGATTGTCATCCGAGGCTTAATAGCAATAAGTCGGGGTTTTGAGGTCACGTAGTGGTTGGATTTGGCATTATTTTGGAGGATTGCGGTCGCCAATGTGATTGACCCACCTCCCACACGCCTATATGAATAAATCTTTTGCACTTAAAACGAAAGGAAGACATTTATAAATTTCAATTGAAGAATCAGTTCTTGTTCTTCTCTAATAAGTATATCTCACTAAGAAAAAAGCAGTAAGGAGGTGTCACTCTGGCACACATAGGATTTACAAATCTTGGAAAGGAAATAGATAAAACTAAAAGAAAAACAACTTCAAACACTTCAAAGGTCTACATTCCCTTGACATGGAGAAATAAAAGTGTGCGAGAACTCCTTTACAAACTCAAGGTAAAGCCTACTTGCCTTCTATGTGCTTTGATTCAATTAAGAAGCACAGACACTTAAAACAAGGTGGCGTATCGGTGTTCAATATGTATTAGACACTGACATTCCTCATACACTCTTGGACACATGTCTCTTTTTTTTTCCTGTGTCCATCATAAGAAAATAAAAATCCTCTTTCTGCAACGTGTTCGACACTTCTTTATTTTTATTGTGTACATTATTTCTGAACGTTCCCCCTAATCCTCTCAAACGAGGACCTTCTATTATCCTCCGTCACCGCTCTGGTTTCGTGCACCAACGGGATGAATTTCTTCAAGAATTTTACAATGCGATGACGAGTTATTGGGTCCAATTGGCTCCTATGGAGCTCAATCTGTTGCGTACACTTGATTATTATGTGCATTACTACGAGAAACAACGACTCGTACAATTTCTCATGGCTCTTCATGATCAGTTTGAGAACCTTCGTGGGGCTATTCTTTGTTGTCTCCCTTACCCTCAACAAATGGCACGGTTCATGAACTTATTGCTGAGGAAACTAGATTCAAAATTGCTTCAGCTGCATCTTCTTCTCAGTCTGTGTTTGCTACCCCATCTACTTCCCTTGGTCTGTCCTCAGCACCTCTCTTGCCTACTCTAACTTTCCATTTGATTCAGGGTAGAGGACAACCTAAACCCCAAGTTGCTATGGACCAATGTAGCTTTTTTCGTGAGAAGGGTCATTGGAAGAATAGGCATCCTAAGCTTCTACAGTCTAAGGGACAACCATTCCCATTTGATTGCTTCTTCATTTTCTCGGACACCACAACGCCATCGTCCCCGATTGCCCTTACATTTTCTACTTCCGGTAGTGTTCCATATTCTCCCTTGTTTGAGCAGTATTAACAGTTTCAGGCTTTCATGGTTGCCACTTAATGGGATCCTCAACAAGCTTATGTTATGACAACCACTCCCTTAGGTTTGCATAGTTCTTATGGCACACGTAACACAACATGCATTTTTTGGTTATTCCCATCATATGACTCTCATTTGTCTCTCCTTAGTAATTGTGTTTCTCCTGTTACCCCAATTAGTATTACCACCGCAATTGATCCCCTATGCGTGTCGTTTCTGTTGGTTCTATTCTTCCATTGCCTTTATTGTCCATCCCAAATATCTTCTATGTGTCTCAACTGTCTTTAAGCCTTATCCCATAATTCAATTATTTGATTTTGGTTTTGACGTTTTGTTATCTTCTTCTGGTTGTATTCTACAAGATTAGGCGTCAAAGAAGCAGATTGGGACATGCCGTGGGGTTCGGGATCTCTACACTTTGGAGAACTTGCACATTCCTATAGAGCCTACTTCCATTATCTTATCTTATTTTTGTTTGGATGAGAATCTTCTCACTTTTTATCTTTGACATTCTAGATTAGCGAATTTGTTCAATGAGCGTTTGAAACTTTTAGTTCAGTGTCGTCTTTTAGGTCGAATTTCTATTAGTGACATTTCTGAACGCAATGATTGTGAGTTTGCAAAAATTTCTCCTTTACCTTTTAATGAAAATACTTTTATTTCTACTTCTCCTTTTCAAATTGTTCATATTGATTTGTCGGGTCCTTCTCCAATTTCAACAAAGGGTGGTTCCATGTATTATGTTACTTTGTTCATTATTTACAGTCGGTATTCATGAGTTTATTTATTGACACAAAAATCTAATTGTTTCAAAATTACCTCGCCTTTCACACTATGGTTTAAACTCGATGTTTTGTCTCGATTAAAATCCTTTGTTCAGATTTGGGTGAGGAATACTTTCTTTACAAGTTTATTGATTTTTCAACAACTCATGGAACTATTCATCAATCTTCTTGTTCTGATACTCTTGCCCAAAATGGTAGAGCAGAATGTAAGCACCGTCATCTCCTTGACACTGCTCGGTCTCTTCTTCTTTCTTCCTCAGCTCCTTTTGTGTTTTGAGGAGAAGCTGTGCTTACTGTAGCTTATCTTCTGAATCGGATGCCTACTTCTCTCCTCTTTGGTATTTGTCCTTGCGATCGTCGATATGGTAAGGTTCCCAACTTTTCCCTTCTTCATGGTTTTGGTTATACTTGCTTTGTCCTTCTCCCAAAGCAAGACCAGTCTAAGCTTAGTGCTCATTGTATCCTTTGTGTTTTATTGGGATATGGCATCAATCAGAAGGGCTATCGTTGTTATGATCTCGTGACCAAGAAATTTTATGTGTTTAGGCATGTCACTTTTCTTGAGCGCCAGTCTTATTTTACCCCTCCATCCTAAACTGCACCTGTCGCTAAGGATAACTTGGTTCATCTTCATTTATTTTCGTCGAATGTGCCTTCTAAAGCATATATGTCTACTCTTGAAGTATTAGATCTTCCTTCTTCGGTTCCATCTAGTTCTAGTCTTATTTCATCCTTTCCTTTAGTCTACTCTCGCTGCCTTCGGCTTTGCATCCTAGCTCTACTTCCCCTCAATCTGCCTATGCGGATCATGATCTGTTAGCCCACCATTATCCTACTTGTGGTCCTCGTCCCCAAGTAGGACTTGGCTCACTGCTCTTGTTACAACTCAAACTTGGGATTTTGTACCTCTGCTGGTTGGTAAAAATCTTATTGGTTGTAAATGGGTTTGCAAAGTAAAAACTCGTTTTGGTGACTCTTTAGAACAATATAAAGCTTGCTTAGTTGACAAGGGCTCAAGAATACGGATTGATTACGAGGATATCTTTGCCCTATTGCTAAGATAACCACTGTTCGCACTTTGATCTCTGTGGTTACCGTGCGTCTGTGGCCTCTCTTTTAGTTGGATGTTAAGAGCACATTTCTTATTGGGTATCTTTGGGAAGAAGTTTAAATGCACCCTTCTCTAGGACTTTCTCATTCTTTTGGCCTTGATTGTCGCCTTTGTTCTCTATGGTTGCAAATAGTCTTCTCGTGCTTGGTATGAGCAGTTTCAATCTATTGCTTTCCAGATTGGTTTCCAACTTAGCATACATGCCGTTCTTTTTCTTCATGGGACTTCTACTAGGTTAGTTCCTCTTCTGTTATATGTGGATAACATGATTATTACGGGTTCTGATTCTGCTGCAATTATTGAAGTGAAATCTCATCTCTTGTGTGAGTTTGAAATGAAAGATTTGGGTTCTTGTTGTTATTTTCTGGGTGTTGTGGTTGCTTCATTCCGTAAGAGTTATCTCTTATTATAGACCAAATATGCAACTGATGCTCTTCATCATATTAACCTCACCGATGGCAAAGTTGTCGATACCCTTATTGAATTGCATGCCAAGTTCTCTAATTCTGATGGTATTCTTCTTGCTGATCCTACAAAGTATCATGAGTTGTTTGGATGTTTGGTATATCTAACTAGGACTCTCCTTGACATATTTATGCAGTCCACATTGTTAGTCTGTTTGTGTTTGCCCCTCGTTCTATTAATTGGGCGGCGCTGCTCCGTATATTGCGCTATGTTCATTATACCATCTATCAGTGTTTACTACTCTCTCCTGCTTCGAATTCGACTCGTCGGGCCTATGCTAATGTTGATTGGGTAGGTGACATCACTGATTGAAAATCTACCTCTGGCTTCTATGTTTTTTTTGTTGATTCTCTCGTCTTTTGAAAAAGCAAGAAAAATCTATTATTGCTTGGTCCACTGCTGAAGATGAATACTGCGTTATGGCTCAGGCTACAGCTGAAGTTCTTTGGCTCTGTTGGCTTTTATCTGACATGGGTGCTTCCCTTGACTCCCGTACAACCTTTTATTGTGATAACAAGAGCGCCATCCAGATTGCCCACAATTCTGTCTTCCATGAGCACACGAAGCATATTGAGATTGTTTGTCATTTCATTTGCCACCACCTTAAGTCAGGCATTATTGATTTCCTATTTGTTCTGTCATCGCTTTAGTCTGACTTCTTCGCTAAGACTCACATGACTACTCAGTTTCGCTTTCTACTTGGCAAACTCACATGCTCTCTACTCTCATGTCCTTAGTTTGGAGGAGACAGGGGTGTGAGCGTAGTGTTTAGTACCTCTATTATTTGTCATTGTTTGTAAGGGTTTTAGTTGTATTAGGGTTTCTCTAAGGTTAACATGCTTAGGCTATATAAACTATCTTACTTTTGTATCATTACAATCCTTCACAATGAGTCAATACTTTGCCTCCTAATCTCTCATGTCCTCCTCCAACTTTTGTACCATTCTCCTTTCTATGAAAACATTTCTTTGTTGATGATAAGGAAAAGAAAAAAGAATTAAATATTATTGGTCTAAAAAGTCATTAATGGGAATGACAACTAAGGTTGCGTACTCAAATCCAAATAAAGATTTGGCCGAATCTTAATAGAAAAAGAACTGTGCACTATTGAGGTTGTAGTGCTAAATTGGCCCTATAGTTTTAGCGAGTCAGGTTTCTTTCGAGTCATTGGTTTATGGAAAATTGCTATACTTGGAGCTGTTTACTGGAGGAGCATGGTAGGTTTTGTCTGCAGAGGCTCTAAACAACATAGTTACAAGGAAACTACATCTTGGAAAAGAATCCTACAAACTGATATGTATGCACTAGTCTAATAGGCTGTTCAAAGCACAAGGGGATGGTATACGTTTATGCAAGTGTGTGGCTGGAGGAGCAGGTAGGTTTTGACGTGCATGCCACACACTTGCAGAAACGTATATCATATTTCATTTATTTGTTCATTCTTTCATGCTGCTTCTGCTTACCAACTTGATGGTTTATTTTCTTACAAATATTACTTTTAAGCAGTTCAAATTTCTGTATTGGAGTTAATCCAAATCTCAAAATACCATTGCTTAACTGTACTAAGGTGAATCTCTATAAATACAAAAAGAATTCTGTAAAGTGAAAATTGCAATGTTTATGAGATTTGTGGAACTCCATCGGTTCATTAGAAATGAGTGCCTTCAATTTGAAGTCAATTTGTGTTTTTTTTCCTGATAAAATAGTGTGTTGTCATTCTACATTGTGCAGCTTTACTGTTTTGAGGATCGAGGAAACCGTCGAGTTGCATTACGACCTGAACTTACTCCTTCTTTGGCAAGGCTTGTGATACAAAAAGGGTGAAAGTCTAGTATTGCGACATTCGTTAACACTATGTGGCCTTTCTTTTTAAATTATTAGTACTCAGAATTCTCTTTTGCTTATTAAGACAATTGTTCCTTATGTCTTCTGGTCTTGGTTTATGTAGGAGTTAGATGTAGAAAACTAATGATGTGCTATCTACGTATTTATTGTTACTTCACTTTTTGTATCCTGGTATAGATGCCAGTAATTGATCTCCATTTTTTGTTTTTCTGTCCAGAAAATCTCTATCGCTCCCGTTAAAATGGTTTGCTGTTGGGCAGTGCTGGCGATATGAGAGGATGACTCGTGGGCGGCGGCGTGAGCACTACCAGTGGAATATGGATATCATTGGTGTACCTGATGTAACCGTATGTGATGTTATAGCCACTATCAATCTGCATACTTTCTCATTTATGCAGATCAGATTTTGCAGTGGTTTTATCTTTATGTAGTATGCCATGTTAATGACACTTTTCTTGATTTAGTGGTTCAATAATCTCTGATTTGTTTATAAAGCAAGCTTATAGCCATTAGCTATTGCAACTGCATTACATATCAATTTGAAACACTACATTCTTCAATTTGGAAAATTCCAGTGTGCGGACAATCTCTTTAATATCCAACTGAAAAGCATCTATGCGTTGTCGTGTTGTTTAGTATGTTCTTGATAGGATTTTTCTAAATTTCTTTATGGATGCCAAGGGGTTGTCACCCATTTAAATTGCCTTTGCTTAGTGTTTAAAGCACTTTGTTCTGAAGTTGACTTCTAGTGTTGGAAATATTTGCATTGGAAAAGCTACGAAACATCAGAAATGTTTGAATTCCTAGGGAAAGCCTGAAAAATTGTGTTTTTGTGTTTTAAGATCATGAACAAGAACACAAGGCGTATCCCATCTCAAAGATTCCCAGGACACTAAACCGACACATTGTTTCAGGTCCTGTTTCGCTCTAATAGTTGGTGTAGCCTTTGGTGAACGTGTGATACTAGGGTTGAAATCTTGTTATCCAGTTTGGCTTTCATGTTCCGCTGGACTGAATTTGTTAAGCAAATCACAAACTAGATGTTTCACTCTAATAGTTGGTCTAGCCTCTGGTGGACGTGTGATATGTAGGGTCGAAATCTTGTTATCCAGTTTGGCTGTCATGTTCTGCTGGACCGAAGTTGTTGAACAAATCACAAACTAAGAGACCATGAAGAATAAGTCGGTTGAGACAATACTCCAGAAATGCTCAACCTTCCAACGCAGCCTTTCATTCTAAGTTTCTAACACATCTGATTTCATCCCAAATCAATTTTGCCTCACTGGTTTTCATGTAAGCATCTTTTCCTGGGAATGAGAATTTGTCCACATGCTTTATCCGATTTCTTTATGTCCTTTTTAGGCAAGATAAAGAGATTAGTTTGGTGAACTTCTATGTAAACAGCGCAGTCTACTATGTCACAGTTTTACAGTTTTATATCAAGAAAGGGGACATTTTCGGGCAAGGTTATGAAAGTGGTCCAGAAAACTTAAAAGAACAGAAGTTAGGAAAGAGATGAGCAGATATATCTGGAATGAGGTAAAATGAGTGAGCAGGGAGAGATGTGAGGTTATAAGTTTAGTAACAAACTACGTTACGTTTTCTTGAGAGAGAGTGGATAAATGAGTGGGTTCCCCTTTCCTTTTTTTTTTTTGGGAGATTCGATCAGAAGTCCATAACAACAGACTTTTAGCGCAATAAGTCCATCTCAAACTAAATTACGAGCAAAAGTCCTTTTGGCATAGAAGTTCCAAAAATACCATTCTAGCAAACATGCGATAACGTTATCCGTTCGTTAGATATAAAAGCGATGATTTCATTAAATAAAATTACATGTTAGTCTTTATCAGTTAACATTATCTGTCGCTTTTAACAGATATCTTAACAAATAACTTTATCTATTTTATTAGATCATTATATCTGTTAGTGTTTTTCAGTCAATATTTCTGTCGATTTAAACAAATACCTTAACAAATAATGTTATCTGTTAGTTTTCGAAGTAATAATATTATCAGATAAAAGTATATGTTTTATGTATTCTAATTTGACTAATAGATATATCAAACCAACATATAATGTTATCTGACTCATCCATTAAGAAAATAACTTTATTTTTTAGTTTTTAAACGATAATTTATTAGATAAAGTTACCTGTTAGTGTTTATCAGTTAACATCATCTGTCGCTTTTAATAGATACTTTGACAAACAACGTTATTTGTTAGTTTTTGAAGTAATAATGTTCTCAGATAAAATTATTTATTCGCGTTCAAGGGCAAATCCGTCTATAAAAGGACCTCAGGCGTCAAAACTTCTCAAACAATGGACTTTGACTCATAAATTAAATTAACATGTACTTAATGGGTCAAATCACCCCATGTTTGTCTTTTTGACCAATTTTCTCTTTTTTTTGCATGCAAAGGCTAAAATGGGACAGTGGGAGTTAGTTGACGGATAAGTTGAGGTAAAATTCTGAGTGAGTGTTGAGGTAAGATCATAGCTTGTGAGTTCTAGAGTCGCTTTGTCAGTTGGGATGGCGAGGATCTTGATGTTGTTTAACAGGTTATATTATGATATGTACGGAGGTTTGAAATTTTTGTTTTTGTAGACCCATTCATAATTATGATATGTAGCGAGCTTTGATATGTTTGTTTTTGTAGACCCATTCCTGGTTCAATGTAATCGAGTAAACTGAATGGCAGTGAACCTTTGAAGTTCCTGTTGAAGCTGATCTTCAGTGAACCTTTAAGATCTTCTGTTGGGGTTCTGTTGAAGCTGATATTCTATAAACCCGAAGTAGTCCATTATCTCCTTGAGTTTGGTGCAAGGACTTCTCTGTATATCCTCTTTTGGTCTGGTAGATTTCCTAGGCGAGCTCAATCTTGATGTTGTGCATTTTGTATGCATGTTGGGCTTTGATTTTTATTTTTCTATAAAGGTTGCACCCCTTCTTCATTTTCGTGTATGTATTTTACCGGTCCGAAAATATTCTGCTGCTTATATAGATTGCCTACATTTGTAAAGATCTCTTTTTGTCTTTTGCATTTTACTGAATTCTCAGCATAACAGACCCTTGTTAACGAGGGAGGACTCCCAACTTTTACCCTTCTCATTACTTATAATTTTTCTCTTGTCTTTTCAACTGCTTGGAAATAATTCTCATTACATGTCAGTATTTGCCGATACATTATCATTGCATTCTGCTTTCTGCTTGACATGAGATAGGATCATAACCTAATAGGTTTTTTGGGAAGATTTTAATATTCCTTCGTTGCAATCTGCCTTAATGTGCCTCGAAATTTTTGCTTGTTTAGAAGGAAATAAACTTAAGAGTTGGTTAGGCTTTTCTTTAATAAATTGGATGTCTGATTGAGTGGTATGATCAAAGAGCAGTCATGTGTTTGATGCAAAATGTTGGGTGTTGTAGTTCGCTGAACTGATTGCTTCAAGATAATGTTTCAAAATCTCCCCTAAAAAAACTTCACATGTGATGTGCCAAAAAATTAAAGTTTATTTTCGTTTCACCTTCCCTCTGTCTTATTTTTGTTCAGGTAACTGACTGCCATAGATTAAATCTGGTGTATTGCCTGACTTTGTTCATACTTTTGAATTTGATGATTGATTGAATTTTCTTTTTCTTCATTCTCAAATGTAGCCTTTTGCTCTTTTTGCTCTAGGCTGAAGCTGAGCTTATTTCTTCCATCGTCACCTTTTTCAAGCGGATTGGGATCACAGCATCAGATGTTGGGTTTAAGGTTTCAAGCCGAAAGGTGAATTTGATACCTTCTTCTAGTGAATCTAATATTCTAGCAGCTGGACGATCCTCCTCACCCCTGTTGCATTTCCCTATCACTTTCTTATGATACTTCGCAAAGGCCATCTTCTTCAACCTTTATACATGTTTATTATTCTAGGCTCCTATAAAAAAGTGGTTGAGCTCGAGCATTAGCTATTTTTTTTTATAGTTCAACAAAGGGTTAGTTGCACTTTTTTTTTCCCCTTCCGATCCCAATATTGTTCACACTTGGCTGCTTTCATATGTTATATGGTGATGGGTAGTTTTCAATTAAATGGAGCCAGCAAGGTCTTTTTATGAATTCATAAACATATGAAAAAAAAACTCTGTGCGCTGAAGCGGATAAGAACTGTCAAGGCTCTAGACAAGGGTTGCTCATCGCAGTACCTAGATGTGTATAAACTACTGGTGATGCGACCATATATCAGCCTGTATAGTTCTAAATAGCGGCCGCTATGTATCGTATCCTAGCAGTCATTACTTAGTGAGATTTTGGGCCCCCGACAATGATATTTTACCTACTTATCAGTCTACATCATTTGATGTTGGCTATGATATGGTTGTATCAGTAGCAAACCTTGTAGCTACTTGTACTAAAAAACAAGTGTAATTTCTCCTAGACAATAGAATATGTTGACATAAGGAGGAACGCATTTACTAGTTATATCATCGGCAATCGCCTGAATTTCAAGCTATTCTTCGAACCAATCATAGTCTTTATTGAGATAGGTAAGACTCCCCTTCCGAGAACCGCATATGAGAATTTCATCTCGTATAGCGCAAGCAGATAACACCCAAATACTACGTGCAATGGATATGTAGTAGAAGGTTTGAAATTTCTTAATCTCTGAAGATATGAAGTAAAGAAAAATCCGAAAGCTTTTCTTTGTGGTGATAATGTCAAAATATCAAATTGGCTCAATTGTCTCTCTTTTGATCCTTACAGGCCTCTTGAATCCTCTTTTTTATTATTTATTTTTCTTTGATTTGGGTTTGTGTGTATTGTTATTCTTTATTACTGATAGGAGTATCAATGTCGGAGGCTCGAAATCCTGTTACTTTGCAGTTGATATGATGCGTACGGGATGATATTTAGACCCTTCTCTGGATAAAATTTGTGTGATCCAATCCTATTGTAATTAAGTGAAATTATTGATGTTGGACAAGCGCGAGGAATGTTCATTTCAAGGTGTCATACCTAACGTGAAGCACCAAATGACTGGTCAAAACTTGATTTTTTTGGGTTGTGGCTGAAGAGTTGTCGGTCGTGGAAGATTAGGGATTACAATGAATAGATAAAAAAAGAGGAAGAAAGAACAGTGGGTCCTAGGAAGAGTGATGTTGGACTATCAAGAAGTAGAAGATGAAAAAAAAACGAGGCAACCCCGTCCCTAAGGATCCCTAGATGCCTGAGGAAGCAATCCCCATTCATTTACCAGAGTCGCAATCTAATGCGGCTTAAATATACATTTGGTTCCAAAGTATGTCGAGGTGTCATTTCGGTCTTCTATCAATTCGGTACCCAATGTTTAAAAAGTGAGTTTAAATGGCCGCAGAACCAACACGTCCATATTTACCATTAAATACAAGGACATTTTTGGAATATTACCACAAGATACACTTTATGAAAGGTAACGAGCAATTGTTGCACTGATTTATCAATCAAAATTTAGCACATAAACCATTATGTGTGCTGGGTGTTAGATTATAGACTCCCCCACAAGTCCGTCAGAAGCTGGAAGTGTTCCACAAGACGTCTTGTTTGACTATCCTCTACAAATAGAACAGTCGGTCAAAGATATCCCGACCAGTGGCTAGAATACCCTCCAATGGCTAAGTTAGCTATTGCAGGAGGGAAGACTTGGAGAACTATGTTTTGTCGAGGAAGTATTTATTGTAAAGTAAAAAATGTAAAGTGTTGCTGATAAATTTGTGGTATGTAGAGTGGCTAAAAATCCCTCAATAATTGATCTGAATCAATTAGTCTCCAATTGATCCCGTACTGATGCATCTGCATTTCTATTTATAGGAATCGATTGAGTGTTTTGGTGAATGCATTTGAGTGCATTTTTTGCATTGGCCATCCCTTTTCGTGGGTTGATTTGATGTATTGTAAGATTGAACTATGGGCATTTTGTGTTGGTCGACTGTCGCATGAGGCCTGGCATGAATAAGACGGTGGTCCAAGTTGACAAAGTAGACTAGGTCTTCGTTTATTGGTCGGTAGTTTGCTGGTTCTCGAGTACTTTCAAGTTGGCAGTGAGATTTATTCACCTCCCACAATGTGAATCGACTACTACAACTTTTGCACTAACATACACTCATGGACTCACCTACTTGTGATTAGTTTGCTCACATTCGTTCCTCTTACAGAATCACCACAGCCACCACCAGAAAATCAATCTTAGGAGTGTTCCAAAAGCCACCATTAATGACACCATGCTTCTCCGAGAACTCTACCTTGTCCACCTTGATAACAATTACCAAGAAATGAAATTTGTATTTGGTCCCAATTTATGTTGGTGGTTTCATTTTGGTCTTTTGCCAATTTCGTCCCCCCAATGTTTAAAATGCGAGTTTAGATGGTCCCCACAATTAATACGTCCATAGTTACCATACAATACAAGTACATTTTTGGAAAATTACCACATGATTACATCGTAGGAAAGATAAGGAGCAATTGTTGCACTGATCATCTAGAAAGCCAATCAAAATTTAGCACATAAACCATTATGTGAATCTACCACTAGAAATGTTGAACTAACTTAAACACATGAACTCACCCGCGTGATTATTTCGCTCACATTCGTTCATCTTATAGAACCACAACCACCACCACCAGAAAATCAATCTCAGGAGTCTTTCAAAAGCCAAAATTAAGGACACCATCAATGCTTTCTCGACAACTCTACCTTCTCCACTGTGATATCAATTACCATGACAAAACTTGTACTCAAATTTAAATATGCTTCGTAATAGACAAAGAATTGACAATTTATTTGGTTGGCTAGAAAGCATTGGAAATTTCAACAGTTGACATCGAACTATAGTCAAGAATTTACGAGGTTCCAGTTGCAGAGTTAAATCGACATCTCAGTTCAAGTTCTGGTAGAGATGTCCAAGTAACAAAGCTTTGGCTTGTGTAGAGGGACAAGGCTAGCGCTTGGAATTTGGTTTCCAATATGGTGGTACAATGGACGGCCTTTAAGGTCTACAATAATGTGGCATAGCGGCTAGGGTTTAAGGTCTTGACCACGAGAGGAGAAAGAATGGGGTGGCAGGATTAGGAGAGATGGCGGCGAGATAGGGGAGGCATTGACAGTGGCAGGATGGGGAGGGAGATGAGAGGGAGAGCGTGGAATGACTGGGAGGTGGAGGGCATGTGTCGACATAGTTGGTCGGTGGGTAATGACATAGTTATCAAAGGTGCACCTAGGGGCAAGACGCAAGGAGTGTTTATGTGTGGTCCTTGAATAGGGTTAGGTAACGGGACATAAAGTGATTCGCGCCACTCGTATAGCCATAAGGAGCTGGAGGCGTGTGCTTGGTTGAAATCTTAGTGAAGAAAAGAGCGATGAAGGGAAATCCGCGTAATTGAAGTCGGTTGGGAGTTTGGGTAAATTTCTTGGTAGACCGAAGTCCGAAGGGTGAAACTCTAAATCCAATGGAGGAGCCAACAAAGTCAATTGAAGTGCGATAGTTTTAAACTCTGTCGCCAATTGAGTTACTTTTCCTCCTTTTCTCCCTATGTAGCCACAAAAGTTAGACAAAAAAGCAATAGCTTCATCAAACAATTCGATCAAGAAAGTTGGCCCAGTTGCTGGTCGAAGAACAAGAAGAATAATTGTCTTATGTGCTGCCTAGCTGGACCTCTTATGTAGTCTACTATATCCAGTTGCAAATTACAAAACTATTTTATGTATTGACTATATTTTTTGGTGAATTACCTGGAGACCCCCTCAACTCGAAATGCTTACATTTGGACCCCCTCAACTGCTAGAACCCAATGGTTCTCTTAAATCAATTAGTGGAAATGAGTAGATTACGAGTTGCTCTTGGACAATATCTCGATACCTTTTCCCATAGGTCATTTCTCAAGTTCTACCCCTCTCTTTGCCCTCTCTTTGCCCGTTATATTCTCACATCGACCACCATCGCACCTCAATCAAACCCTTATAGCGGGAACCTCCTATTGGAGTGGCGAATCAACCTTAGAACCTCACTTCCGCGCTCCCAAGTCAAAACTCTCTTAGGAACTTCACTCCCATCGAGAAAGTAGTTTGCGCCCAACTAGGATAGAACCGCTTAAGCACTAAATGTTAAAATAAATAAACGTAAAATATACCAAGCAACAGAATATGTTGGAATGATAAGATACTGGATAATTTAACTCAAATTTGGTCAAGTACTTAGTTGGGAGTATAAAATAACATTACCTTAAATTTACTTATAGTCGCTAAAATAATATTTGTAGTTGACACGAACTACAAATTTTAATGTTTACTTGTATTATATCGTTATATTTTTATAAATTATTCCTAAACGTGGAGCTTCTCCCCTCTTCGCTCCTGTTTCTTGCAATTAAGATCGAATCGTGCTTCCATGATTGACCAAACATACTATTTGAAGAACGTATATAAACAATCAAAAAGGGGAGTTATAAAGCTTAATGTAAGCACGAGATTGAGGAAAGTAGGATGTTGAAGTCGATTTTGAAGACTCAAAAGTAAGTAGAGGAAATTTATAGGAGGCAGTTGGTGGGAGGAGAAATTAGGGCTGGTGGCAGGGGAACCGGGATTGGTGGTAGGAAAATTTGGACGGAATGACTGGTGGGATCGGTAACGGAAAAAATATTGGTCTGACTGGCATAACTAGTGGGATTGGTGGGGAGGGGTACTTGGAACTGCTGGGAGAGGAATAACTGGCGGTACAAGAACAATTGGTGTTGGGAGTGGTAGTGTGCTTTCACATTTTTTTTTCTTGGTGGGGGGGGGGGGGGTTGTTGGCTGTGCTCTTGTTACTTAAAAGGGGTACAGTCACTGGGAAGGGGGTGCGAGTGGATCGGAACATAGATGGAAGATGGTTGAAGTTAGAGAGGGTGTGTTTTCAACCCAAGTCAGCAGTGCAAGGGATGCAACATCGTCATCAGCTTCTTATGCCAATGCAAACTTAGGGTTATCTACTTAGTAGATCATTATAGAAGTACATAGATTTGATGTTATTAACCCTTATTATTTTTGTTGGCTAGATGACCAAAACACTTGGAATCTTTGTTGCTTATTGGGTGGTGTATCCTCATTTTTTGTGGTTGTATGATGTTTTGCGTAGGATTAGGATTTTGTGTAGGATTTGGATATGGTAATAGCGTATAGTGGTGCTTGATGTTTTGTGGAGGATTTTGCTAATTATACAATGATATGTTGTGGAGTTGGATATGTAACTGGTTTGGCAAAGTCTATACAGTTACATGATGATATCTTTAAATGTATGGAACTAATTACAGATACTATTTTATGGGGTGCTGATTTATGGGACTCCTCGACAAGTCCTGCTGGAGCTAAAAGAGGATTGGCCCAGATTTGTTCCACTAGATACTATGATCGGAAGTCTTGGTTGCAAGGAACAACTAGTTAGAGACACCCGACGAGTGGTCAGAAGGCGATCTGATATCTAAGTTAGTAACTTTGAGAGGGTAAGCTCGTAGAACAAGTGTCTTGCCGAGCAAATATGAATGTAGAAAGCAAGTATGTAAGGTATTGCTTATAGTGGATTGCTATATGAAAGTGGCTATCTTACTAATCAACTGGGCATGTGTCCTCAAAGTAATCGATCGCTTTGTTGATGGATCTTCACCCTTATTTATAGGGATCGATTGAGTGTCCCAATGAATGCACCGAGTGTTTTTTTGCATTCACCATCCTTCATCGTGGGATGATTTGACGCATCATAAGACTGATCAATGTGCTTTTGTTTCATTGTCGGAGATGGTCATTGTCCGAGATGACAAAGTGTGCTCACTCCTCGGGCCGGTCCCTAAGTAGTGTTCGAACTTTATCTGGTCGGTTATGAGATTTATTCACCTCCCACGATTGCCCCTTAGCTTGTTGCTGCTTGGTCTACTTGCCGTTCTGATTTGAGTGGCAATAAGCTAATCAGTTGAGGAGGTGAATCGGTGGCTTATTTTCTTACCTCATCCGCATGCTAGTAATTGCGCCTCCGCATTTTATGTGATGTGCCCATTGGCTTGCTTTCTGGCATTTTTCTCGAGAATCAACTTTTCAAATCCTGCTCAAACGGCCCTATAAAAGTCATGTAAGGCCAAAAGTCTCACTTTTACTTATTCTGAGCGGTCCAAGGAGTTGTTGCTTGTACATTCGTTGTGTTTTGCATCTGTAAGTCTGATTTCTTACGAACTCTTTCATGGCAGCTGCTTTAAGGAGAATGTTCTCAGTAGATAATTATGATAGGTTCAGGTAAGTCTACGCGATTCCCGAAAGTGTAGGGTTTTTGGTTGTTAATGTTGATAGTAGTTCGTCCTACTTTTCCTTGATGGCTGTAGTAGAGGGCGGCATCAGGTTTCCTCTTAACAACCTAAGTCCATGGCTAACAATGTTCAAGTAAACTAAATCTTATCGATAGGAAACCTAAGGATGGAGTTGTGTACTCCTAAAATACGGATAAAATGATATTCTAAAACAAGAAGCAAACTTTATGAAATCTCTGTTAGGTATGAAATATGAAATTATAATCTTAGACTCTCGGGTTCGCCAACTTGCGGTAGTACTTTATGTTGACTACTTTTTGTTTCATGTAGTATTAGTTTGGAAGAATTTGACACCAATGTTCTCTGGTTTTACTCTATTTGATAATTATGATCTGGACTTCTTGTACTGTAAGGAACTTAAATGGGTCAATTTTTTAGCTGTCATTCTTTCTTTGTTACAGGTTTTACAAGAAGTTTTGCAGTGCTATTCCATCCCAAACAATTTGTTTGGAAAGGTTTGTATCATTATAGACAAGGTCAGTTGTATAATCCATCAATTTTTGCGATGCTGCTCCTTCCCTTGCTTTCTTTTCCTGGATAAATGCTGCCCCTTCTCTTCCAGTTACTCGTTCGATAAAGCTGCTACTTTTTTGTGATAGGGAACAGGATGGGTTATTCATGTTTGATCTTGGAGGATATATTACTCGTGTCCTTGATATGAATAGATATATAGATACATATATGGTTACTTTTAGGATTTATCTATTAGGGAGGATTGTTAAGGCAGTCTACCTTTATGTGATTCTTATCTTTATGTTGTTGCTATCTTTTGGAGGAGTCTATTTATGGGACTCTATGGATATTGTTTGGGTTGATTTATGATATGCTTTCTTTTGTATTGGCGGGGATGTGATTACAATCCCTAGAAGCGGATTTGTGGGGTCTTAGGGTGCAGATTTGTAAGGTTTCTCTTTCTATCGTCCTACATCATATTTAAAAGGCCTCTTGTAACAAACTGCATAAAGGAAGCCAGTTCGGATTCTAGTTTTTCAGGTTTTTCTCTTAAAGGCCACTTCTGGACCAGATCGGTTAATGCCTCAGACAAAGCTATAAGAGTTGACTAAGGTCTGCTGACTTTTAAGTTTGTCATGGATGTTAGACTTTTGCATCCTTGGTATTTTAACAACTCCTAAATTGATCTGATGGGCATGTTATGTTGCTCTATCTGCGTTTGTAGACGATTGGCAGCATCTGCCAACTCTTAAGTTTGTCGTGGATGTCAGACATCATCCTTGGTATCTTAGCAGCTCCTAAATTGATCTGATGAACATATTATGTAGCTCTATCAGCGTTTGTAGATGTTTGGCAGAGGAAAACTACTTATCTACTGAATCTTTTTTGTAGGCAGGAGCCTTTGTTGTAAATTTTTACCTCGAGCTCTTGATTTATTTGCTCATATGCGGATATCAGTTCTACCAATTCTGTTAACCCTTGTGAATATGCTTCACTTGAGCCCCTTATCATACCTCTGTTGGATCTCTGTTTTCTTCTTGAGAGTAAAAATAGAAACAAACCATTATTCATAACATATTAATTTAAATCTGTATTGTGTATGGAGTTTCTGCATGATACCTTCACTTAGTTCAATGTCGAGTTGTGCAACTCATGGTTTATTGTTCCTGGTTGCGTAAAGATGAATCCCAGTTCATTTTCCATTTGTTCCTTTAAATTTTTCCTTCCTAGAATTTATTGTGTTTGCTCCCACCCTAAACTTTTGAAATCCATTGCAAATAGATAGAAAAGATACCGATTGATGAAATCAAGAGAGAGTTGAGGTCTGCTGAGTTATCAGACGAGGCTATTGAGGAGCTGCTACAAGTACTCTCTGTCAAGTCCTTAACAAAGTTGGAAGGTTGGTTGTTGTAACACTTGATTGAGATGTAAACAATACTTTTTGTAATTTTTACCATTGAGCTTCAATTATAAACTTAAATTTATCTTTTTACTTGACATTTTGACATGTAAATTTTATCGTTTCTCATTGCGATGATGTTTTCTGGTTCTACAGCCTCTGCCTTACATGCACATTCACATGTTTACACCGTTTGCATCCTCTTAGCCATGCACTTGTAGAGAACAAGTATTCTTGTAGAGGCAAGTGCACATAGTTTATTTAGACATGGACGTAGTCATTACTACTTTCCACTGTAAATATAGTGCCCCAAAGCCACCCTTAGGATTTGTCCTTTTTGCAGTAGATTCACTTAAAACATGTCTTGGCTTCGGAAGTTCAGGACCACATATAGCTTATCAACTTTTTTCTGTCTGAGCTATTTGGGACTACGTACATGTACTTGGCACTTTTAGGTCATCTAATCTCCTTCATCTTGGCCTGCACGCGCACAGGTCTTCGTCTTTGCCTGTTAGATCCAGGTCATTACAATTCACCCATTTAAGGGCCACACTTCCTTTTGTGGGACGTGCCTCACTACCATGGGGTGGCGGGGTTGGGGAACTGTGTTATGACCTGTAAGATCTTGAATGCAGCTTCAGGATGTTTTTGTTGTCTCAACTTCACGGTATTGGGTATTGAGTTATATCAGGTAAAGTATTGGTGTCATATATATAGACCAACAACTTCTCCTCTCCAGATAATACTGGACCTAGTATAAAGGTTGTACTTTTATAAAGCCTTCATAGTCTTGCTCAGTTGGATTTTGGTTCGCATAATCCAAGTACTTTATTTCAGAATTGTACTTGCGTCATAGAATAAGGGTGATTATTTAATAGAAAATATGTGACTTGTTGACTAGAGGTGGCACTTGCTAAAAGGTCTGGATTTGCATTAGTCATCTTTATCTTTACAAATGGTTTGAAGTTGAGACTTATGAATGGTGAGATCATGACAGTCTTTAACTGTCTAAGGGAAGCTACCCTGTGCTAGTTAAGGTGGTAAAAGATGTTTGGATGATACAGGAGTTTTGGTGAGAGGTCATTTTGTTAGTTTTAGGATTTGCAAAAGGAAGTTGATCAAAATGAAGTTAATAAGATCTGAGATGACAAAATGAAGTCGGCTGAGGTGAACTTGCAACGGTAATTGTGTTGGAGGTCATGTATCGGTGTCAAGTTCTTGATACCAACAATCTGCTTATACTGTAGAGTCTAGACACTCCTTGGACATGTGTGTGACACTCAAACTGGAAGCGTCCTTTTATTTTTCTCAATTGTTTTCAATCGAACTCTCTAGCTACACTCTAGAACATGCTCAGCACACCCTAGGACACTCTCGGGACACTCAACAACATTTGCTTATAAGTTATAAACAAAAGATTTGGACAAGTGATGCATGAACTTTGGTGATTTTTCTTTATTCCTAGGATGATCTTTTTATTCCTGGGGTCTGGATGTCATCAATATGCTTTAGACAGAGTTGCGCATTTGGCTCTTTCTCTATCCTTTGATTTATTTGACCAACTTATTGTCAAATCTCTAGAAGTTGATTTGCTAGCTGATGCACTTGCTGGTACTTGTTTTTGTATCTATTCCACAAAATATTCCTCACTACTATGTCCATCCTATGAAGCAAAGTACTCCTAGGAGGTCGCCATACCTGTGTTGAAATGCTAGGGAGATGGACATGCCGAGGACGCGCCAAAAAACATATCCTTTAAATTTAATTAATCTTTTGAGGAGGGACAGTGGGAACATGCAAGGGACATGTTCACACACAAGGCTGCATATGTGAAGTTTGTTAGTTTTTTGGTTATAAATATGTATTACTTCAAAGATTTGGGGTTAAAAGTGCAATAAAATGATAAAAACATAACTTCATTGACTAAATCACTTTGTTCATTGTTGGAAGCCCTAAGTCAATGAGTGTGCTCGTCTAATTTCTCCCTCTCTTTCTCTCTCAATCAATCAAGACTTTGTTCTATGTATCTCTCAGTAGATCAAAGCCCCTGATCTCTATATCTCACAACCGAAGGCACACTCCGTCTCAATCAAAGCCTCTCTCTCTATTGATCGATACTTCTTCCTCCCTCTCTCCTATATATATATATATATATATCTTATTTTGCTAAAATACAGACCTTCTATTTCTTGACCAAAATTTGATGATCCAAATGGTTCAATGTGTTTAAAACATGTTTTTGAGGGTACCCACAAGAAATCAGCTCAAAATATTATTAGAAAGTGTTTGATCCATGCAATTTTATATAAAAGTGTTACTGTAAGTATTTATTAAAAACTACTTGGATCAAGTCTTTCCTGATATTTTCTTGAGCCGATTTATAGCGGGTACTTTTAAAAACATATTTTAAACACATTGAACGGTTCGGATCATCAATATTTGATTAGGAAATGTGAGGTTCTCATTTTCGCAAAATGAGGGATCCCTCATTAGAAGCTTACTCTATACATACATACATATATATATGTGTGTGTGTACACACACACACACAAAACATGTTTTTAAGAGTACCTGCTAGAAATCGGCTCAAGAAAATATCAGGAAGGGTTTAATTTAATCAGTTTTTAATAAATGCTGACAGGAATAGTTTTATAAAAAACAGCTTGGATCAAGCCCTTTGTGGTAATATTTTGAGCCGATTTTTCGTGGGTACCCTTAAACATATGTTTTAAACATATTGAACGGTTCAGATAATCAAAATGTGATTAGGAAATGAAAAGTCCTCATTTTAGCAAAATGAGGGATCCCTCGTTAGAAGGGAATTCTGTATGTATATATGTATGTATGTATGCATATGTGTGTGTATATATCTATATTTGCAACGAAGTATATTCAAGCGTCCATATAGTTCTATATATCTCTAGTTTTGTTTGAATAGTAGTGGTGGTCATGGTTTATGGTTAGTATTTACGTTGCACAGTGTCCCTTGCCGTGCCTGTGTCCACCAGTTTTTAGAATTTCCATGTCCGTGTCAATGCTACATAGTTTCCATCTTAGAATTATTTTTTCCCTTTTTATTAACTAGCAGTTGACGGTTTGTTTTGATAGGTTGGAAATAGAAGTCCATCTTCACTCCAATACTAAATTTTGTTTCTTATTTGTTCTTCTTTTGAAGATGTAGATTAACAACTTGACATTCTTATCTATTGTGAAAGAAAAATCCTATTACTTGTGGGAGAAAAAAAGGAACAAGTGAAGGAAAGGCATTATTGTTGAACATTAGTAGGGGACGAAGTGTGCCATTTTACAATGTTTGACATCATTAATTGAATTGTAGAAGGATGACTAGTGTCCTGAACATCTCAAATGGAGATTCCTATGTGTGATTGCAAAATCAGTTTTATTTATTTATTTTTTCTGCTTTGTATTTGTAATTGTGCTTCTTCTATAATTATTTGTAGAGAAACTTGGAGCAGCGGGGGAAGCAGTTGCTGAACTGAAACAGCTATTTTCTCTTGCTGAAAAGTTTGGATATTCTGAGTGGATTCAGTTTGACGCATCTGTTGTCCGTGGTTTAGCATATTACACTGGAATTGTATTCGAGGTTAGATTTAAAAATTTTCCTTTTTACTTTTTCCCACTCAACAATTGCCAGATACCTATTTGGAGAAGTAGTTCTGATTGTGGTGCCCTATACTGAAACGTTTAGTTGAAAGAGAAAGAATCCGGGAAAAAAATGTCAATCATGTTCCCGCTAGTGGGATGGATAACACACGTTCTTAGTGCCTCTATTGCCTGATAGTTGGTGGAGGCTGTTGTGTTCGAGTAGCAGACCATGTATGAGGTGGCATTGATGTCTGGAGGTAAAATATGAGTACTCTCATGCATGGCGAGACTCGCGGTATGTAATGTGACAATTGCTGAATCACCAATATTGATAGGACTGGCTGTTGTGAGTGGAGAACAAATGCCAATGGAGACACTTTAACCTGAGATCTCCCAGAAACTATAGTTTTGATGTTAAGATAGCAATTGTACCAAAAGCTTAAGCTGCTTTGAAATGAGCCTAGAAATGTATTTCGAGCTATCCAATATTATCCACAAAAGTGAAACTGTATACAAATGCATGGTATGTTTTGTTGATCAATTACTTTGATTTACATACTGATGTCATTGTTGTCAAAGGGATTTGATAGAGAAGGGAAGCTGCGAGCCATTTGCGGTGGCGGGCGGTATGACCGATTACTTTCCACTTTTGGAGGTGAAGACATTCCTGCCTGTGGCTTTGGATTTGGTGATGCTGTAATAGTAGAAGTGAGTTCAAGCCTTTTATTCCAACTCAATGTATGCCATAGGTTTAAAATGATGAAGGCAGGCATGTTTAAGTTTGTAAGGAACAAGGAATGCATATCTCAAGCAGAAGACTCGCATTTAATATTAAAATTTGTGTGCGCCGCTTGCTCGGGTACGTAGACAATTGATTTTATTTTGCATTATAGTGAACCGACCTTAACACGTGTTTCAGAAGAAGTACCTGCTTTATACCTTGACTAAGGTTTTTATTCCCATATCAAATCAGGATGACAAATGTGAACTTGAATACTGCTGCACCAATTGCATATACATCGCTGGGAAGACATATGGAGCTGTCATCTCTTGACCTTGGTTTTTATGAATAGGGACTTTGACTGAAAAGATGCTGCATGAATAATCATGATCACGACTGTGTATGTTGTCTCGGTATTTTTTATTTTGGAAGTTACAGAAAGCTTGCATTGTGAACAGTGACGAGTTTGGCCAAGTCTTCACTAGGCATAGCCTCTGGTAGTCTGATTGGGGAATCCAGCGTAGAGACAGCTTTCCATAACAGCACATTGAGCTCGGAGCAGCCTATTATTTATCAAATTTCCAAGGGGGACTACTCTGTGGGCTGTGAATGCAATAGCTTACTCTGTTGACAATACTGTTCTAGGATTTTTTTTCTCTACATTGGCTTTGAAACTGTATCACTCACTTCAAAATCTACTTTTAGGTTGCTAATATCAACATAATTAGAAAGTAGGTTCTGTTTCTTGCAGTGATGATGATGCGTAATGCGTTTTTTCAAGTATACTTTCTGTATTGAAATTCTTTGTTTGAGCTCAACATTTGTCTCTAATCTTTACCTTTTTGTTAATACTTACAGCTGCTAAAGGAGAAAGGGCTTATACCAGAAGTAGGTCAGCAAGTAGAGAATATTGTGTGCTCTCTGGATCCTGATCTTCAAGGTGCAGCAGCAGCTGTTGCTACAATTCTCAGAGGAAAAGGCCAAAGTGTTGATTTGGTGTTGGAGAACAAACCACTTAAATGGTACATAATCTTTACAATATTTCTAGAGTTTCCACATCAGCATTATATATATATATATATATATATATATATATATATATATATTCTGTGATACGTGCTCACTTCGTATATCCTTGTCTTCCACCTTTTGTAGGGTGTTCAAAAGGGCAGCTAGAATAAATGCACGTAGGCTGATATTGGTGGGAAGCTCTGAGTGGCAGAAAGGCGAGGTTTGTGTGAAAAACCTATCATCTGGTGAACAATATCAAATCGAAGTTGACAGATTAGAGTGAAAAAAGATCATTTTTGGTTACTCTGAAACTGTTGATATGATGGACAATATGTTACATTCAAC
>JABCMJ010024318.1:0-14745 GCA_014822125.1 Arbutus unedo | reverse complement strand
GAAGAGAATTTAACTGCTATTCTAATCTATTAGAAGGGGCTTAAGTGTAATTCACTTAGTACCCAAACTAAACCCCTGTTTGCTATTGTTTTTGGCTTTCTGCCCAAGAGGATTTTTTGTTGGTTTTTATTCTTATTTGAATTTTTTTTATAATTTTTTTTATTTTGCATTAATTTTTTTATAGCTATTTGTCGTAAGAGATTTCAGAAAAATATAAAATTATGTCTTAACACTAAAAAGGGCTTAGAAAAATAAAAAAATAAATCCAAAACAGCATATGTGTTGACTTATTTTTAATCTTTAGTGAATTTCTTTTAATCTTTGGACATAATTTTATATTTTTTAAATTCCTTTTATAGAGACGAACCAATAATTAACTAAAAATTGATAATAAAAAATAATAATAACTTCAATTTTCTTTGAATAAAGATAAAACATAATTAATTTTAATAAGTTAAGCCAAATAAAGTCAAACTCTAAGAAGAAGACTGATTTTCCAAGTCAGTAGCCATGCCTTTTTCGTTGACTTTCAGCTTCTTCTTGTTCTTTTTTTTTTTTTTTGTTTGAGCTTCTTAAACAATTGTCCACACACAATTTAATGTATGGAATGAAATTTGATTGAACCTTGTAGTGAACAACTCAATCCCAAAATCAATACTAGCCTATGTGAGCAACATTGTTGGCAATTCGATGTCTTTTGGATTTGTTTTCATTTGAAACAACAGCAAAACCATTGGCAAAACCAACAGGAAACACTCTTCGGCAAAAACAATACCAAACGGGGGGTTTAGTTTGGGTACTAAGTGAATTGCACTTAAATTCCTTTTAACGGATTAGAATAACAATTAAACTCTTTCCTAATAAATCTTAAACAGATGTTAGTATTGGAACTAAATAAAATCCAAATTGATAGTTTAAGAACTAAGTAAATAAAATTGATAGTTTTGGGACATCGTAAAATTTGAATATATTTTAGGGACGAAATAAATATTTTACTATGTGCAATAACACACAGACCACACCATGAAACGAAATAAGTCAGACAAAGGAGATGGAATTTCGAAGTGCAAGTTAATTTGTACTCAAATGCAAGTCATTGTACTTCAGGAAGCAAGTCACACAAAGGAAATCATGAATTGAGCCATTACTGAGATCATGTGCAAGTCAGCAATCCTCAAAATGTAAGTCGTTTTGTCTCATAGCGTAAGTCAATACATTTAATTGAGCAAGTCACTCAAAGGGTACCATGACCGATCAATGGGGAGTCTTGGCCATTATAGTGCAAGTCATTAATGTTTAAAGCGTAAGTCACTTTGTCTCAGAATGCAAGTCATTACATCAAATGAAGTAAGTCACTCAAAGAGTACCATGACATTACCATTTTGGTGCAAGTCATAAATGCACCCTCGTAATAGCTCTTTTTATTTTCAATCAATTAGCAAATAACAAGTCTTAAGCCTAAGAGTTAGTTAGGAGTGTTTGGGAACTTCTTTTTTGTATTTGTTCATTTTTATTTTTAGATTTTGGCTATTTGGAACCCACATTTTCAAAATGAGTTCCTCCATTTTACACTTTAGAAGCAAAAATTCAAAACGAGGTCTATAGCTCATTTTTGCATTTTTATTCTCATTTTTCATTTTATTATTTTGCAAAAAGTTTTTTGCACATTTTTTCAAAACACTTTTTTCAAATTTAAAACTCATTAAAATCATAATCCAAAAAGTAAAAAAATTAAAAATTAAAAATTAAAAAATAGACTCACACACACACACTTAGACGATCAAAACTTAAGACTTAATAAGTTTATTCTTTTTAACAAGCTTCAAGTATAGAACCTTACATATGCTCTTACGAGTTCATTCCATACGGAATTAGGTCTTATTTTAATTGGGTTGAACTGTAAAAGTAATTTTTTTAGGGTGTGTTCCTTTATTTGTTTGGGAAATTTTTTCTTAAACAAGTTTATGAAAAAAAAATTTCAAAAATTTTTATTTTTTTTCCAAACAACTCCATCTTTTTATAAAAGAAGAGAGAGAAAGAAACACTTCAAAAATGTCGAAAAAATTTAACTCCCAAATTTTTTCTAAAACACTTATACCAAATAATATCTCAGAGTTTTTTTCTCAACTCAAAAATTATTTTAAAAATATTCAATCGAACACACTATAAGAAATTAATCCAAATATGCATATTGAAATTTTAAATTATAAATAATAAAAACAATACCAAATCACAGCTCTTTAGTTGGTATGACGGAGTCAACTAAGGTACACGTGAGACATGACATGCATTTAACCGCCATTTGTATGTACACCGCTATTTCTATATCTCTTTATATTCGATCATTCTTCTTTTTAAAGACTAAAGGGATCTCAACCTCACATTCACATAGTGGGCCTCTCGTTTTTTTCTTGATCTGAAATCACATCCATATTACTACTACTACTTCTTCTTCTTCTTCTTACCTGTATATATCTCTCCTCTCCTATGTTCTCTTTCTACATCTGGTTAATTGAGAACTCAAGTGATTCACAAAAGCTGTCTCTGGCTGTTTGATTATACTCTCAAGACTTCCTCTTGGTGCGCTCTCTCTCTCTCCCCCCCTCTCTCTCTCTCTGGTATGTGAATAATGTTATACACATATTTATACACTCCCCTTCTAATAAAGAATATCTTATTTTGTTACAGTGCGAATTTTTTATTTCTTGACCAAATTTTGATGATTCGAACCGTTTAATATATTTAAAACGTATTTTTAAGGATGCCTACAAGAAATCGGATCAAAATAATATCGAGAAATGTTTGATTTAAACAGTTTTTTATGATAAGAACAGTTTATGAAAAATTAAATAGATCAAGCCTTTCCGAATAATATTTTGAACAGAGCTGATTTCTCGCGCTAACCATTAAAACTATGTGTTTAAACACATTAAATGGTTCGGATCATCAAATTTAATCAGGAAATAAGAGGTGCGCACCGTAACAAAATAAAAAATCCCTTATTAGAAACTCACTATGTGTGTGTACCTATCTATCATTGCTATTATAAGGGAGTTCAGTTTTGTTCATCCTATGGTGAATAAACTTTGTTCACGTACCTTCCGCCATGTGGAACTATCTCGAGATTTTAATTTGGTGATTGAAATCGTTTATTTTGTTCCGATTAATACATTTAGTTACCACGGAAAATTCTAATTCAATCAAATATCAATAAGTACTTCAACTAAAACTCTAATTTTTTATTTTGAAATTTTTAATTTTTTAAGCATAAAAATTATATTTTTGGGTCACACACTTATCGATATTTGATTAATTTGAATTTTTACGTGACAACTAATTAAATAAATTAAAATAAAATAAATTATTTTGACCATCGAAATAAAATCTACATATGATCCAAATAGCGGAGGTAAACAAAACTGTACTCATTAAGGGGGAGCACTATTTTTTGGATTCAAGCAGTTTTTTGTGAAATATTTTTCTTGAGCAATTTTTTTTCTTAGCAATTACGGTAATTTAAGCAATTTTTTTAAAATATGTTTGTACGAAAATATCTCTACAGATATTAAGATGGTAGAAAATTTTTTAATCGATTTTCTAAAATGTGAAAGTATGAAGTGACTTCAAAAACAAATTTACAGGGTGTTTTCTGTTATAATAATATAGATAAATAAATATTACAAAGAAAATACCACAGTCGGTATGAATATTTTTTTGAGAGTGGCTCTTAATATCGAATTATCCTTCTAGCTGCTAAAATTTCGTAATGCATCAATTTTTTTTCCCTTAATTTTCGGAGCTCTCTTAAAAAAAAATTCTAACATGTAATCCCAAATTTATAGTCCCTTTTCGGAGTTCTAACTTTTTAGAAGAATATGCTAATTATTATAAAAAATATTTTTCTTTCCAAATATGTCATTGAGATAAAATTTCAATGAGTCTTTTTGAAAAAGTTTTATTGATGTGCACAGTATAAATTTTATTTAAATAAATAGGTAAAAAAAATTTAATCAAATTTTAGTTATTATTTTTGAAAAATAAATTTTTATTTTGAGACGTCTCAAATTAAAATAATAAACTATAAAAATAAGACGAAGAGAATAATATATAGCATATATATATGTGTGTGTAAGTAAAAGTTTGTTCTGGCCCAACTTGTGCAAATTTTTGGGGCATTATGCTTTCAAAAAGAACACACAACGGTTCTGCTTATGTCCATAAGATATGTGTTCTTAGCATTACTCTTATTTTTTTCTCTTTTTACACTAACTTCATTGTTTTGAATTTTTAAATATGCATTGCGCACAGTAAGATATGATGCGTTAGACATTATTTTAACGCATAAAATACTAATCAAACAATTGAACATTAATAAAATAATTTTCTAACAGTATTTTAGGTGTTAAAATAACGTCGTTTTCAAGAACTATTGTATGCTCTGTTGTGCGTTGCCCTCCCGTTGCCTTTTTAGTGGTGTTCTGTTTTTGCTTTATTGGGAGGAGTAATCATTCAGTACGTGTAGAGCATAGGTATGAAATGTTCTTAACTATATTCTATAGTCACAAATTGCTATGAGATTTATATAGGATAGAATAGAGGGACGTGAGACGTTAAGTAACAATCGGAATAGCGGTCGAGGGCTCGAGTAACGTTTATCAAGACTATCATTCAATATGTAACAGAAATAAAAAATCATAATAGCAAAATGTTATAAAAAAATAAACCTATTAAGAGCATCTTAAACAAGTCTCTATTTGTAGAAGTAAATTTTATTAACCAATCAGAAAATATTATGTCATCAATTATCTCATTAAATTTGTATTAATTTATCTTTTTATATAGAATAAATAATTTATTTATTTTTACTGACGGTACTGACAAATGCACTATCCCTCTCCTGTGATTCTGACAGTTATACAGTTTTCCCTACTTCATAAACTTTTCTTCCAACACTCCACGCTGTTACTTTGTTCCTAACGGAGTTAAAACTTAAAAGTAAAATTCATTCTTTTCCTTTACTATATATCACCAACTTCATCCATCCCTCCTCTCTCTCATGGATCTAGCTTTCAGAAGAAGATAGGAGAAAATCCAATCTCATTCATGCTAGATTCAGTTAAAAACCGATGCTTTATCCATTTTAATTACAATCCTTTTCCGCCGTTGGTTAAAGTTATTTTCGAGTTTGTTTAATTTATTTGCATTTCCAGCTTCTCATTTTACGATATGATGATGTGCACACAGTTGCAATGTGGAATGTGTTTATAATTGACTAGACTAGTGCTTTTTTTTTTTTTAAAAAAGATCTATTGAAATTCTACCTCAAGGGTACATTTGAAAAAAAAATACTTTTTCAGAAATTACTATACTTCCCTAAAAAGTTAAAATTTTAAAGAGAGACTATGAATTTGGAACGGAGGGAATATATATTTGGTGATTTATTAATAAGTTGTGAAATTTTATTTTATATATTTAATATAATTTTTTGTTAAATAATATTATTAAAAAACATATATTATTTGGAAAATGATATTCACGCCTTCTTTTCATCTATTTGCACTCATTTTTTATCTATGTTATACAAATTTACTAAAATACCCTTTTATTTAAACACAATAAGAATTATCTTGTGTTTAAATATAAAGATATTTTAGTAATTTTGTATAATAAAGATAAAAAAAAAAGAGTACAAATAAATAAAAAAAGAATGTGAATATTAATTTTTTATTATTTTTTACCAATAAATATATAAAATTATATATGTACATATCAATATCGGTGTACTGTATTAATAGAAAAATAATACGCTAGTCCATAACTTTGGTTGCATCTTCGACGCTAAGAAAGAGGGGAAATGAAAGATAGTCAACATTGATAACTTTCGTAGCTGACGCCCTTTCACACGCGTATGAAAAATAATCAACGTTGTCACATTTTTCGCTTTCAAAGAAACTTGATCCGACGGATGTCAGCCACTAAAATATAATTTATATGGCGTGTACTCCTCGTACTTTGGAACTGGTTTCATGAATTTTTTTATCCAATTGTTTTGCCCCCTTCATTATGTTCTGCCTAAACCAGAACCCAAGTTTCATGATCAAATCGAGCAGCAACCCAGTTCCAAATCAATCAACTAAACCCCCCAAATCGCCATCCATGCATCGACGAATCACATCGACCTCGCCAAATTGAAGTGAAACCTCGTACCGTGTTTTTCGTCGAAATCGAAGTTGTATGTTGAAATTATTTAGATCATTTGAATGTGAAGCTTTTGCACGTGAAGAACGAATAATCTCACAAAGATACAAAAGAAGTGTTGTTGGTGGTCCGACAAAGGAAGAAAAGGGAAGAGAAAAGGGTGGTGGTGGTTTGAGAAAGGAAGGAAAGGGGACGAAAAGGTATTCTGCAGACTTTTTGCTTTTTTTAAGGTACGTTTAGGAAACAGGTACGTTTGGGATGCCCTAGGAATTATGATTTAGGATACGCTAGGAATTTTAAAAAAAAATTAAGTAATAGTAACAGGAGCAAGTTGTAAATAGAGTGTTGACTGTTGATCGAACTACATTCTATCTTCTCTCTAGTATGAACGACACAGACGCAAACCCTACAGAGTTGTTGACTGTTGTAAATTGACTTACATTTGAATAGCAAATCATGAACATATATTCTCAAAACACAACACATTTTTTATTTGTTGTAGGGAAAAATCAATTCGAAGAATACGGGGAATATCGAAAAATATGTCATAATATTGATAATCGAAATTGAAATTACTGATAAAGCGAAGTTACACAACATGAATCGAAATAAACTAAACAAGCATAAACTGTAAAAAGTATGTAAACCAATACGAATACGATACCAAATTGAGTCCTGTAAATTTACAGTCCCCTCGAAACAGATTTGTCGCCTTACCGTGGGTGTTGGACGATCGCAACTGGTATTTGTCTTTCAGGATACAACGACTCTATAAAATGGAGGCCAGTGACCTTCGTCCGTCTGTCGACCTTCAATGTGCTTCTGCCTCTCCCTCCCTCAAAGAGCACTAATAATTGGATCAAAATTCGTAGATGAATTGTTCCTGAAATTTTTGTGTTTTTGAAACCATGAAGCGGAACTGAATGTATAGAGCTCTCGTATCATGTGTTCATATTTTGGCATCAGTATTCCTAGTTCATAGGTCTACCCATTGTGTGAGATAACAATGGTCAGCTGTCTGAATATTCATTGTTTTACTTTGTTTACAACGAGGGTTGTCTTTACTAGTCTACGTAGTCTTGTATTATTGTTTACAACGAGGGTAGCCTCTCCCTCCCTCAAAGAGCTCTCGTATCATGTGTTTAATATAAGCTATTAAATAAGCTTATCCTTTTTCACCAGATTAAGATCATAGTTTTCATTTTTGTAGTTTGTGAAGTCATCGAAATTGGGATGAAGATTAGTTGCCCTGGCGCAATGACCATGGACGTCCTTGAGACTAATGTTGCTGATTCTTCTTTGAGAAGGCATTCTTTTAGTTTTTCGAATGCTATAACCCCAATAGATGCTGGTTATAGGCATGATCCAACGGAAAGTGGTGATTTAGTGCCCATTCCTGTGGATGCTTTGACCACTGGCGCCCCTGTATCACCATCAACATTGGAAATTATACCTCCTCCTACTGAGGCTGTCATACATTCTGATGACAAAAAGCAAGTGAGCATCTAGAATTTTCCTTCTAGTGGTTTCTATAACTTGTTGATAGAATGAGGACTTGGTATAAAAATAGATTAGTATTTTTAGGAAAATAGTTCTTCTGAGGCCAAATATGTGCTTGCGATCCATGCCGGTGTTTTTGTGTTACATATTCCATTTGCAGGAGAACAAGAACGAGCTATCGTGGCTAATGGATTACATTTCACACCTTCTCCATCTTTCCGTTTTTGGCATTCTTGGGGTAATAGGCTAAACCTTTGATTCTTACTTCTGACTGTAAACGTCTCGCATTACTATCTCCCAATTCAAATTGATTACCTTGTATCACTTGGCTACTTTTTTTTGTCATTTGCTTCTTCCTGTAAAGTGTTCCGTAGTTCCTCTATAGCTACTTCAATTGAACCTCTTATGTCCTTATACATTTCAAGTACAAATATGCTAGCTTAGTCTTGAAGTTTTACTATTGTAGCAAATATTGCCAAGCAAAATCGGGGCAATATTCTGTACATTCAACTTGGGGCAAAGTGCCGGTAGATATCTGAATTATTGTGCATTTATTTCTTCAATAGTTAAAAGGATACTTTTACTTGTAGTTTGATGTGGAAGTGTATATAAAGAAGAACGAAGCACATTCACCAACACAATTAATCTAGAGATTCTGTATGCTTTCAACAATAAGCAACTGGTTCTTAGATGAATGTATATTCCACTTGCAATGTTCTGAGAAATAGGCATATAACGATCCAGAATCTGTTGTTTAACAGAAGAAGAAATCTTGTTGAAGATAATTTATTAACTTGCAAGGGTTCACTCCATCAGGTTCATCTTTTATATATAAGTGCGTTTTTGTCATGATGGTCTATTGAGTTATATGATTCTGTAGTTCAGAATATACCTCCGTTTCACAAGAGCTTAAATGGTATCTTTAAAGGAGCTGGGTTGCTTAATACTTTAATGGTTACTTTATTCTTTTGGTTCATGGCAATAAATAAAGATATGAAGGGGGTTTTGCTTTTTGCATGTTCCTCCATAGTCCTATTGGTCAAGTTCATGTCTAGTAACTTTTACCTTTTTCTTAGATCAAATATTTTTATTTGATGGTGAGTTTAAAATTGTATAATTTGGTACTTAGTAAGAAATGAATACCTATAGGAGTATTTACATTCTTCGGATTCCTGGAAAAGACAATTGTGTTTCAATCAGCATTACCCCAGACAAAAAATTAGCGGTGAGGTTCCAAAATTTAGTTCGGTGTTGTGTTTCTTCCCCTTTTTAGTGCTTATACCCGGCTGCATATTTAACTACAGATTTGTTCTTCTGAACAAGTAATCGCATTCATGATTACATTTTCTTACCTTTTTCTCGCTTGCTTCTTACTCTTTACTTTCGTTCGTCCTTTGGCCATGGCTGGCTTTTGACTCTCCCATGTCGGTGTCTTTTCTACTTTGCTTCCTCAATACACAACGGCTCATCTTTTTCATTGCTCGCTTGGGCTTGAATTAGCATGTGGCTTGTGTCTTTATGATTGGTCATGTTTAATGTACCTAATGTAGTGTTTAGTAGGAGGTCCAGAGAATTGAGCCAAAGGGTAGGTAGATTGGAAAAGGTTCTCGCATGTGTGTTGACTCACTTATGGCCTGAGCCAAAGGGTAGGTAAAATGGAAAAGGTTCTCCTATGTGTGTTGACCCACTTATGGCATGTTCAGTTCGCATTGCTTATTTGCTTATTGCTATCATTTGTGTGGTTATTGTTTATTGCTTATGTGCTTATTTGGAAGGTAGTTGCCAAAACAATCTCTTTTTCTTATTGCTTTTCTATATGGAATAAGTAGTAAGAAAATAGGCAATGGAACCAAACAGGTCTTTAGTCAGGGGAGAAGGAAATTGGTGTTATTTTATCTTTATCATTAGACCCGGTTATATTACACCAACCGTGGTCCTTAAGAGTATTAAACAACAAACTTCTTTTACCCACTCATTTTTTTCCACTTGTTGGAAAGGCAATGATGCTTAAAAGTATTAAACTACAAACTTCTTTTCCCCACTTGTGGGGCGATGTTGGTGGCTTCAAGGGGAATTCCTCAACTCCCCCCCTGTTTTTATTTTCCTTTCACTTGTCTTTCCAACAAGTGATGAAAATTCTTTCTAGCCCCTTTTTGTCCCTCAGATAGTATTTCTATGTATATGCAGATACTCTAACCCGTTTTGCCTATTGCTTCAAATATACAATAAGTGGTAGAAATCGGTTTGATAACAAAATTTTCAGAAACTTAATACTTTAAGTCTTGAGCAAAAATAAAAAGTAAACTATTAAGTAGCTACCCCATACAGCTACTTAATTAAAAATGATGGACATGTTCAGAAGGATTTTATAAAAAAGAAGTCTGTTTATCACAATGTTGACCACTGCCGCTAACCACCACACCAACCACTACCGCCACCCACCACCACTATACTGCCGACCACCGCCACTAACCACGCTCGCCACTAATTACCACCACCATCACATTGTAGACCATTGTCACTAACCATCACACTGTCGACTATCGTCACTAATCACCACTGCCACCACCACACTGTCGACCACCGCCACCATCACCACCGCCACTTGTCACCACGACACTACCGACCACCGCCACTAACCACGACACTACCGACCACCGCCACTAACCACTACCGCCACCCGCCACTACCACAGTGCCGACCATCGCCACTAATCACCACACTATCGACCATTGCTACACGCTACCATTGTACTGACCACCGCTCCACTGCCTCCAACCACCACCACGCCTACAACATCAGAAGGGGCTTGGTGTGTTGCAAGCTCTATGGAGGGCTAAGTTGAAAAATCAGTAAACTTCAAACTTCAGTTTCTTGTGCAAACCAAACAATTTAATTAATTTAGTACTTAAATTTCAATACGTAACAAACAACTTTTATATTTAAAATATTTAGTATTCAATTTTCAGTGCGTAATTTCAGTTTTATCAAACAACAACTTAGTCATATCCTTAAATTTGTGTTATTTTACCTTTTGTCATTAGCCCCTGTTATGTCAAAACAAGGGTGGTGCTTAAAAGTATTACAATTACAAACTTCTTGTCCTCACTCATTTTTGTCATAAACGTTGGTAGCTTCAATGGGAATTCCTTCCTGTTTTTATTTTTCTATTACTCTCCTTTAGAACAAGTGATGGAAATTCTTTGTAGCCACCTTTTGTCCCTAAGGTAGTATTTCTATGTATGTTGCATACTCTAACCTGTTTTGTGATATTTTGTAGGTTTTAACAAGGTATTTACTTCAAAAACTGTTTGGTCCTGGAGTAATTGGTCTCACGAGCGACGGAAGTGTTCTGTACCTTGATCTTCCTTCTAATATGGTTTCTCTCTCTCCCACATGCCACGATATTCACATTAGCAAGTTGCACATATGCGTGTCCTGAAAATATAGATGTTGGTAAAGGAATCTAGCTGCGCATAACTTTATTTGCAATGCTTAGACGTGCATTGTTTCCTTCTTATCTGCAGCACTACAAAATTTAAAAGTTGCATTAAGTAATGTCTAGTCGATTCCATTGCGCGACATTTTTTTACTTCATATGCAAATTAATCCTCATTCTTGAGCTTTGGGAACTCCATCTACCTTTAACGATTCAGGCTACGTGACGCAATCTTATCTTAGTAGCTTATTAATTTATAAATCGTAATTAGTAGGGCATGGATAAGAAGTTAAGAACTAGACTTTAAGCCAAATTTTATGAAGCACAAGAATTTGCTATCACTTGTCACTTTCTTCGTTGTTGTTTCATCAGGTACTTCACATTTGATTATTTGTTTAATAGAATATCAACTTTCATTCGAAGGTTGGCTCGTTCTTGATGGGGTGGTTGGGCATTGTTTTCAAAGGAGATATATCCAGATTTTCAGAATATCTTGCCGTTGGACTTACAACCGGTTACTTGGGAAGCCTTACAACTTTAAGTGGTTGGAATCAGAAAATGCTTGACCTCAGTGTTCAAGGCAAATGGGCTTTTGTTGTGTTTGGGTATCCTTTAGGTAATGTAAGATGTTTTCACTTGTTTAACTAGTAAGAGTAACACCTAATGTGCCCTCGCAAGAAGAAAAACAAGTTTTTTTTTATTTCTTGTAAGAAGCAGTTTAATTATATTCCTATCATGCTGGTCTCCTTTTCACACTTGTTGAAAACGCAATGCTATATAAACATAATTTAAGGATACGATTTCCTCCAAATGGCGTCAATGTTCAAGTGATTTAGGGAGAGATGATAAGATATGAGAATAGATCTCTCTCTTTTCTTTGGATATCAAATTAGGTGGGAAAGATTACTCGTAATGCCACTTTTCTTTGTCAAAACAATTGTGAGAAACAAAAATGGCTGTCTTTTCCACAAACTCGAGATTGCCCATAAAAATCGAAAGGAAGAAAAAACTATATCACCCGTTTCCTAATATCACAGGATTTCATCTTATCAATTCATGTAGCTTTTTTTCCTTTCTCCTAGCAATTCTGTAAACAAATTGTTCTCCCATAATCAATTGGGTTCAACTCCTTACATTTAATGGGGACCATGATAGGAACAAAAACCTTGTCCAATTCTCGAAGGATTAATGTCATTTCGATGCCTTGTCGCTGTTTTGTTTCAAGCCAAAAACACTGATGTTGCTAATTTGACCGAGTATAAGATGAGCAATTCTCTTTTTTGTTTGCAGGCTTCATTCTTGCTGATTATTCCATCAGCTATGGGGTCAGGACAGCTCAGGGCTTCCAAGGGCTCTTGAAAAATCTACATGTACTCCCATCAAGCGACCTTTCGACCTCTAAATGCAGTTGGAAGGTGGACAATTTCCGGCGCCAGTTTGCAGTTATTGTGGTGGCTCTATTGACGCTAGGCTTGTTGTGGGGACTCAGCGCAGCTTTGGAGGAGAGAGAGTTTGAAAGTGGCGGCGGAGGAGCCCAGCTATGGTTAGCATGCATTGTTGGACCTTTCGGTGTGTGGATCAGGTGGTTCTTAGCCCGTCGACTAAATGGACGTGGCTTAGGAAAATCGGACTTGTTGAAATGGATTCCTTTTGGGACTCTAGCCGCCAATGTTTCCGCGGTTTGTGTCATGGCAGCATTAGCAATCCTAACCAAAGTGGTAAGGAAAACTTCTCTGATCATTTTTTTCATTTTAATAGATAAAAAAGTTTCTCTACTTTCTAGAAGTCTTGGCGTGTGTTTGGAACTTGCGGAAGTGAGTGAGAAAGGAAACCAGAGAGGTATTCTTTGGGAAATTAGTCGTTCTTTCTTTGTCTAGTTTTGCAAAGTAAAGGAAACGAACGTAGTTCCTCGTGTTTATTTTGAAGAGAAAAGAGAAGAAAATTTTAAGGTAACCAAAACTAAAAAACAAAAACGTGAAATTCAAAGTATGAGAAAGGAAATTGTGAAGGTCTTACTTATTGACTTTTTTGTTTTTCTGTCATACGAGTATCGAATATGAGGGAAGTGAATATCATACATAATGTGTGCCTGTATATTCACAATCCTATTAAAGGATTCTTGATCAATTTCTGCACTTAATGGCCAATGCATACTTTGCTACCAGTGAATATCATTTTGAACCTTTAAAAAGGTTTTGGTTTGTCTAATTCAGGTGAAAACAAAGACCTGTTATACCGTTGCGACCGGCTTACAGTTTGGCCTGTTGGGTTGTCTAAGCACTGTTTCCAGTTTCATTGCTGAGGTACACTTGCTGAGAGCAAGCAAACACCCTTGGAGAGGAGATGTTTATGCCCTAGTCACCATTGTCATGTCCTTCTGTTTGGGCACCGTGATCTACTCGGTACCTGTTTGGACACGGGGATACGACTAGGATGTCGAGTACGGTTCTTCTTCGATAGTTCTTGAATAGACTCTGTTTGGATCATAGATTTTTGGCGAACTTTTACTTGGGAAAACACAAATGAGTTTTTCTAGTATTATTACGTTGTACAAAATATTTAACTTCTTAAAAAAAATTCGGAGCTGTCCTCTTAAAAAATTGTCTGACTATATATATATATATATATATATATATGAAGGCTAAAGAGACGAACATTTTTTTAGACCAATATTAGACCAACGTCTAATCTTTTGATTCACGATTAAATTTTAATAATCCGAACTATTCAATGTGTTTAAAACATATTTTTAAGGGTACCCGCGAAAAATCAGCTCAAAATATTACTGGAAAGGCTTGATCCAAAAAGTTGTTCAAAATGCTGACATGAACTGTTTTATGAATTATTATTTAATATTTTGAGCTGATTTTTTGCGAGTACCTTTAAAAACATGTTTTAAACACATTGAACAGTTCAGATTATTAAAATTTAATCAGGAATAAAAAATTTAGACGTTGATCTAATATTAGTCTAAAAAGTGTTGGTCTACAAAGTCATTCCCATATATATATATATATATATATATATAAGAAAAAGTTTGTTGGTGGCCCAACTTCACTTTTTGGACATTATTATTTCCCCCTTTTACAATCACTTTTTGGGCTTAACAACCAATCCTCTTTGGTCTCTTTAGTTTGCACGTTTTTGTTGTTTTTTGTTTCTTTTTTATGTAGTCGAAGTATACTGTTAATTTTAAAATTACTCTTAATTTATTGTTTATGTTTTTGAATAATTAATTTTATTATTTATTTGTGGGAGTCTTATTTAAAGTTAAGATTTTGTTATGAATAAACTGACCTTATAAAGATTGATATTGTACTAGAGAGATTTCGAGTCTAATATAACAGAAGGAGCATACTTTTATATTTTAGGTCTCGATAGCCAGGCTAACTCTTTGGAATTATATTTTGGACGAGGAATAATTAGGAAGCATTGAAATGTTATTATATTTTCTAAAGTCACACGAGATTCATAATAAAATTGAACAACGCGAGATCTTACGCGACGTTACCTCTAATACAGGTACCTCTCAGACAGGTAGATCACTTTTTTAAAGTTTGAGATTCTCTTACACTATAATGGGCCGATTGGATGAGGGATTATTTTTA
>JABCMJ010024312.1:0-18270 GCA_014822125.1 Arbutus unedo | reverse complement strand
AAGATTTGAGAGATGTGTTTGAAAGAGCTAACACACACACACTTTCATGGAGGCACCAGCAAGAAAAAGAGAAGAAGAGAGAGAAAATCTGGACTTTTTTTCTCCAAAAATCTGATATGGGCTTTTTAAAGACTCAAATATACTTACACCTCCCACTATATCACTTGTCACCCACAAAGTCCTTATCTCACATACACCACACATAAACCCCAAATTTGACAGAAGTAAGTTGATCAACAATCGTATTGAACTCACTGAGATGTGACATAAAAAAAACCCATTCTGCCATAGATAGGTTGAAAAGTTTTTTTATAAGATGTACATTATTCTCAGTAGACGCTTGCTCATACATCTTTTCCAGTGCCTCCATAAGATCCTCCATCGTTTTCTTTTTTAATATGTTGTGGGTGACTATCTTTGAAAGGGACAAACAAATAACCACTAACGCATTTCTGTCAAGAACATCCCAATATTCATTGGATTCTTCTGTCTTCTTCTTTCCTTTTTCTTTACCCAACCGATCCTCTGTTTGCCTTCTTCAAAACCCATAGTTCACATTGAAACTCTAGACCGTTTGAACAAGACTAAGCTCCAACCTATTGAACAAAACCTACTGCAACTGCAGTTTTGATACCAATTGTTAGGAATTAAACGAACAACGTTCAATCCACTATGCCCTTATAGATCTTGGGAACAACGAATCATATAACGAAACAAACAAACGTGCATAGTAAAAGTAGAAAGAAAATAAACAAGGCACAAAGATATACGTGAAAAATCTCAACGCGAGAAAAAATTATGGGAGTCACACCTTTCTCACAATCTCTTTGAGATGTGTTTTCTTTTGCCTCTCTCTCTATCTCTCTTTAGGAAACCTCCAAAAGATATAAACCGGAGTATAACCTTAATCTTTTTATAATAATAATTAGAAAAAGGCTTAAAAATATGCATCCCGAAGTGGGGGGCATATAAACAAACTTGACCACTGTTCGGACGAAATTTTTAGTGATGGGGGCATCCCCACACCTCATGCAATAAAATAGAATTACTCAGCATATAAAGAAAGCTACATAGATGCATAGTTGAGTTTAAATGCAACCGTAGCTCCCCCTCTTTACGGAAGACACGCACATACACACACACACACACACACACACACACATATATATATATATATATATATATATATATCCACAAATGCGATATACGTAGAGCCAATAATTACTCAAACATAAAGTTGAAGCGACACCAAAGTGAAATACACCAATATACAGATCCCCTAGACCCATAGCCCTCTCGTAGTTCTTACTACTTATACCATCACTCACACAATCTGCTTCTCGTGCTTCTTCACCTTAAAGCTCACATACTTCCTCTCTGCATGTGAACCTTTCTCCTCTCTCAAAATTGGCCACTCAACTCTTTCACTTCTCTGCCATCAGTTCTCTCTCTCTCTCTCTCTTCTTCTTCTTCTTCTTCTTCTTCTTCTTCTTCTTCTTGTTCTTCTTCTTCATCCTTCATCCAGCTCTTGGATAACTTTTTACTCAGTGGTTTCTTGAAATGATGCCTCCTGAGCATGACACCAGTATCACTCCTATTCCGGGTAGCGTTCTACCCACTAGCCGGATTCAGAACACTTCTTTTCATATTGACCCACCAAACACATGTAGCGATGTGAGCCCAAGTATGGATGATCGTATGCCGGAGCAACAACCAACTCCAGCACGATTTTCTGTTCTACGTGAATCATTACGCCCTGTAACGCTGAAGGTATCTTTATTCATGCATATTTGGGTTGTCTTGCTGCCATGATTTATTAAAATTCAGCTCTAGATTTTAAATATTTTCAAAAATATGTGCGTATAATTGTAAGTATAGTAGCCATTGACTACGTTTGTGGGCCGATGCAAATGTTTGCAGTTTGAAGATGTGGCATACACAGTTAAGTTGCAAGCGACAAAGGGGACTTGCTTTTCATCGTTTGAGCCCGAGCAAAGTTCTAGAACTGTCCTGAATGGTGTGAGTGGCGTTATCCGGCCCGGTGAGCTCCTAGCAATGCTGGGCCCATCTGGAAGTGGAAAAACTACATTACTGACTGCCCTTGCCGGCAGGTTGCATGGGAAGGTCTCGGGCACGATAAAGTACAACGGGCAGCCGTTCACAAGCTCCGTGAAGCGAAAGATGGGTTTTGTTTCCCAAGACGATGTTCTATACCCTCACCTCACCGTGCTCGAAACGCTGGCATATGCTGCTTTACTGAGGTTACCGAACAAGCTTACCAAAAACGAAAAAATTGAACAAGCTGAGTTAGTTATTATGGAACTTGGGTTAAATAGGTGCCAAAATAATGTCATTGGTGGCCCACTTTTTCGCGGGGTTTCGGGGGGAGAGAGAAAGAGAGTGAGTATAGGACAAGAGATGTTGGTGAACCCAAGTCTGCTGTTGTTGGATGAGCCTACTTCTGGGCTTGACTCGACCACAGCTCAGCGGATCGTGGCAACACTGAGACGGCTAGCAAGAGGGGGAAGAACTGTAATTACAACGATTCATCAGCCTTCGAGTAGGCTATACAGGATGTTTGATAAGGTGGTGGTGTTATCTGAAGGGTCTTCGATATACAGTGGATGTGCTGATGGGGTGATGGAGTATTTTGGTTCGATTGGTTATGTGCCCGGGTTTAACTTCGTGAACCCTGCTGATTTTCTGCTTGATCTTGCTAATGGTAATGAAATTTTATTTTTCTATGATTAACTAACGTGGAGTAAAATACGAAAAACGTCTCAGGCACTATCAAACTTGTTTTCTGAATGTGATGTGTAGGTGTGACACCAGATGCAAGACAGGACGAGCAACATGAGTTTCATAGCAGAAGAGACCACTATGATGATCAAACCTCAATCAAGCAGTCATTGATATCTTCCTACAAGAAGAACCTTTACCCTGCCTTGAAAGACGAGCTTCGTCGCAGCTGTGGGTCTCCAGTTCAATCTGCAGCAGGAGCATTACCATCAAGAAGTGGGCGAACAATAAAAACAAAAAATCTTGTTGCATTTGTATCTTAACCATGCTGAAGTTGATTTATACTTGGTAATCTTTATTGATCAGTAAGTCATGTCGTATTTCAGGAAGTGAAGATCGATGGACAAGCAGTTGGTGGATGCAGTTCAGGGTTTTGCTTGGGAGAGGGCTAAAAGAAAGAAAACACGAGTCCTATTCGGGTTTGAGGATTTTCCAAGTCTTGACCATTTCGATTCTTTCGGGACTTCTTTGGTGGCAGTCTGATACATCACGCCTACAAGATCAGGTATTTGACAATAAATTAGGGATAAACTGGAACTTTTTTCGAATTTAAGAGCCAAAATGAGAAATAGATAACACTTTTAAGGATGTGAATTATAAAGCCCAATAGAGGTAATTAGGTTCTGTTTCTCAATTTTGTTGATCCTGGAAATTGAACATAATTTTTATGTTGTCTCTGCGTTTCTAACCAGCTTGAACATGCAACAGGTGGGACTCCTCTTCTTCTTCTCAATCTTCTGGGGCTTCTTCCCTCTCTTCAACGCCATATTCGCGTTCCCCCAAGAACGTCCAATGCTTATAAAAGAACGTTCCTCGGGCATGTACCGTCTCTCCTCCTATTACTTTGCCCGAATGGCAGGTGACCTACCAATGGAGCTTGTACTCCCAACTATTTTCACCACTATCACATACTGGATGGGAGGCCTCAAACCATCACCAGTAACATTCTTACTAACCCTCTTGATCGTCCTCTTTAATGTGCTAGTCTCTCAGGGACTCGGGCTAGCACTCGGTGCTATCCTAATGGACGTAAAACAAGCCACTACCTTAGCTTCCGTGACCATGCTCGTGTTTTTACTAGCCGGTGGATACTACATTCAGCAAATTCCGGGTTTCATAGCTTGGTTGAAGTACATTTCATTTAGCCACTATTGTTATAAACTTTTGGTGGGGGTTCAGTATTCGTACGACGAGGTTTATGGGTGTGGATTAGGGGTGAAATGTCGCGTATTGGATTTTCCGGCCATAAAGTACTTGGGTATTGATGATAACGTTCGGGATGTCGCCGCTTTGGCAGTTATGTTAGTTGGGTATAGGCTTTTGGCTTACGTAGCATTGAAGATGGGGCAACCTCATTGACTGGTGACATCTAAAATAAGAGGGACAGCAATGTTCAAGTAGAAGCTAAAGCTGATGATTTCTCACACTGATTAGGTGAACCTGGTTCGGAGTCCTTTTAACTCTTTAGTGCTTTGATTGATTGTTTGTAATTAGATTCATGCGGTATGTAACATGTTTTAGCCATTTTCTTGGCTGCATAATGAATACTACTTGTACTATCCTTTGGTTCAATTTCTCTTGTGGAATTTAATGTTATTGATTTAAATAAATTTAATCGTGAATTTATATTCAAAGAAATTAGTTATCTGATTCTTCTCTTCAAGAAATTTGAGTCGGAGATTTGACTTCTGTTCTTGAATCATATGGATTTGAACTTCTCTAAATTTAGGGAGATGTCGGCAAATTTGTTGTGCTTTGATTGGAAGCCTTTGTATCTGGTTCTCAAATTAAATTACTTGATATATATATATTTTTTAAATTTAGTATAAAGAAACAAAAATCATATCATCTTTTTTTTTTATATGTGACACCATGTTGATTGGACACTTCACTGATAAGCGTATAAATCAATTTTATTTTCATTTTTAAGAGAATTGTTTTTGTTATGTATCAAGGCGAGGCTATTTAGAGGAAAAGTGGTAGTATAGTAATTGTTTTAGGCTTATTTAATTATTACTACATTTAATTTACCATCTTTGATTTTAATTTAGAACATTACCCATTATTGTGTTCGCTGTTTTACACATAAAAGTTAAAAAATGTAAGTTCACAAACAAAATGACAGAAAAAAAAAAAGAAGCCAATTTTAAGTGTTGTGACTTCTAAACAATAGCTCTACTATCGCAACTTACACCATTGAATATAAAATGGTGTGATCGAAAAATTATGGTTCAAACTACAAGTTAGAACGATTAAAAATAACTATCCTTTCAGTAGATGCCTTTCTAGATGGACAAATAATTACTCATGGAGCAAGTACAACTAAAGTTGTCAATTCCGTTCCGTACCGGTCGGTACGTCTCATATCGCCTTCGTAACGGTACCGGATCACTGGAGTACCGTTCCGGTAATTGTTCTAGGCTGTTCCGGTATGTTCCGGCTTATTCCAGACAATACCGACCCGTACCGTACCGGTCTGTATTTAAAAAAAATTAAAAAAATTAATTAATATTTTTTTTTTATAATTAGGCATAATTTGAGACTAAAATTATCTTTTTTTTATGTTTAGTGATTTATTTTTAAATTATGATACTTTATTTTTATGTTTAGTATGATTTTTTGGTAAAGTATATTATTTAAAATATGTATATTAATTTTAGCGATAAATTCGAAACGGTATGCCGGTACACACTAGTACCGGTACATACCGTACCATAAACAAAATCGATACGCTCGACGGTACGAGATTGATAACTTTGAGTGCAACAGCCATTACCTATTTTTTCTACTCACTAGTACATAATTTTAGTTTAGCTGAACATCATTTCTATTAAAACTCCACCAACATTCTTTATTTTACCTATTCTCTCTTAAAATATTATTTTTTCAGTGTCTTTTGCAAAGACAAAGCTTTGTTCCTAATTATTTCTTTCCCGCCTCCTCTATTTGTTGTTGAACAATTCCTCGTCAGGAGAAGCGAAGAACTATAGCTGCAGGCAATCTAGCGAGGGATATACATAATTTGTAATAACCCTAAATTTTAACTTAATTTTTAATAACTAAAAATACAATTTTTCTTAATAGTTTAAATTTTAATTTTTAAACTTAGGCTTTTGAATTTTGGAGTTCGCTCGAGCGAGCTATAGGCTGCTTGAGCGATCTTTGTTTATGGACACCGTTCGAGCGACCTATTCGAATTCATAAACAGACAAATTGCAGATTCAAGGTCATTAATGGGAGAAAGCATTTACGAATTAAGTATCGGATTTATACAACTTGATTACATGTTTATAAGGGAATTTCCTACTGAAACTAAGCAGGATTTGTCGATTTTTAGTTGCTAATTCATATCAAAGGCACATAAAGTTTAGAGTTTTAAAGAGAAATAGAGAGTTCTTGAGAAGTAGCTTATAGGAGGTTCTGTTGATCCACAATCCACCAATCTGAGGTTATTTTACTAGCTAAGACTTTAGGATTAAGGTAGGGAGAATCACTTTCAATGCTTAGATTAAGATTTACAATAGGTTGTTTTACAATTTTGGTAGAAAAGTATGATTAGGATTTTCTGTTTATACTTTAGAGCTTACTTTTCAAAGCATGAAATTTATTTTGGTCGTGACTTAGATCAACTAAATTGACAGAAGGCTTATGATCTATGAATGATAAGATTACTGTATGTAGTTTCAATTTTAGTTTTACTTTAGAAAATCACAGTTTAAGGTTTGGATCATATGCAGTTTGATAAAAATCCTAAAAATCAGAACTATTGAAAAAGACAGTTCGCTCGAGCGAGCTATAGGTAGCTCTAACGACCTGTTTGTATTCTCATAGATTCTAATCTTTTTTACCAGAACCAGAAACCCGATATCTTGTCAAACCACTCAAGCAAGTTCTAGGCCACTCGAGCGACCTAGTAAAAATTTATAAAGTTTACAGAATGCTAATCGGACTTTCGGGTAACAGATCCATACCATGACCACCACTGTTTCGTATGATCACACTACACAAGCATTCACGAACATATTTTGTATGACCATAAGTTCCCATCGGACTCTGTGTGAACAATTTGACCAACTTTGACCGTGACTTGTTTTATTGCATGTTAAACGGTGATGCGGTTATGTTTATAAATGATAACGAATCTGAATGTTGTAATGGGTTGATGAGTCCTGTGGTAGTGGTGGATACATAGTTTCAGGTACGATCGTCATGCTAGCCCAATCTTGTTGTCGAAAGCTGTTGCGACCGTTGTCCTAATTGTTTGATTATAATAGTCATCGTACTATTAGAATGTCATTAATCGAATTGTAGCATGTTTGGGTGAATTATGTGTGTTATCCAATAGGCAACCAAGAGAGGGAGGGGGGGTTGAATTGCGTTGCTAATTGAAAAAATACCAAATAAAAATTATGCTAGGAATTTTATTAAACACCTAGAGTGCAATAAATAAATAAGACAAAAGAAACAAGAAGACTTATAGTGGTTCGGCAATCCGTTGGTCTCAAATTCCTATTCCACTTCTTCAAGATAACCTCTTGAGTTCCACTATAGTTGAAATCCCGTTATAACCTCCTAGCTTTCCCAAGTAGCTAGTGAACCGCTACTTGATCTTCAGCAAAGCAATTTCGTACTTTGGTTATATCATTCTTACAAGTGTTTATCTCCCAAATACTCAAAGGGTTACAATGGTTTGTGTATGAAGGTTTTTGTAGCTCAATACAATAATTACTCCTTAGTTGAGTAGATATGAAAGTAGACAACTCAATACAAAGAGATTTTAGAGTAGAAGATTGAAAGTGTTAGAATCTCTTGATCATCCCTTTGGAACAGTTGTTATATATTCATAAATGCACCAATAGATTTCCTGAATACCCTTCTCTTCAATATATCCGTTGGTGGTAGTTGGGGGTGCATTTAATATACTTTTGCCCGTTTGATTCTGTTGTCAGCGACGAAACTACACAGGGCTAGTAGACTGGCCGGAAGACTGGGTGGTCAACCAGTGCCATTAACTGGCTATCAATCCCTCTACCCGGTAGTTGTACTTTCTCAAAATTACTTCAATTTGTTTTGAAAGACAGGGTGGTCGACCGGGTGGTTGACCAGCAGGACTACCGATTAGAAAGAAAAAGTTCTGAAAAAAATTTCAACAAACTTTAGACCATTTCAAAGATAAACCATACATCTTATTAAACATTTCATGCAATTCATGATGCATTAAAATCATTTGAAATGTTTTATACTTATGTTCCATAAATGTATGATTTGTATTTTCTTTTGAATGATGACATAGACATGTCGAAATCATTAAGTTCATTTAGGAAATATCAAAATGATTTCTTTTACGACTAAAAACTTTATGAAATTACGAAACTAATGTTCATCATCAAAATTAAATATGCAATATTTCTAACAATGTGAAAACTTAAAACCCACGTAAAGACACCGGTTCGAATGCCGCCGCAACACAGAAGCGGAGAAGCGGAGGTGTTAGGTGAACATTATAAGTAATGAAATATGCAGTGAACTAATCGGTTCGTTAATGGAAAATGGATAATTGGAGGTCGTCGCGCCGAGTATTGAACGACCGTCGTGCCAAGTGTTGTTCTGGGCATCATCCCAAGTTGTGTTCCATGTGGATTTAAGTCACATTAGGCGTCATCTCGTTTGCTTATAAGGACCCCAACTAGGAGATGAGTGTATTTCGGTTTGAGTTAACTTCATAGTATGTTTACGTCGATAGCTCTAGAACCCGAAGGAGTGACTACTTTGTCTAAGGCATTCTTGAGCCGGTAAAGAGGAAGAAGCTAAGGATCATTAGTATTTGACTTGATGAAACTACATATTTGTTCAGATCTAGTTAGAGTGAAGTAGGTATTAACTCGAGTAGACAGTAGAAGGTCTTTTCCTTGTCTATGTAAGGACTTGTCAATATCAACCGAGTACTATACTCTATATAGTCGGGTAAGAATGAATACCGAAAAAAAATAGTATTCTTAGAAACCTAAAAATAACAAGAGCATAATGAAGCTACATGAATTTACTTATGCACTTTATTGTTTCTATGATTATAATTGTTTTGCTGTATATTTGTATCTTGTGGTTTGGTTTTCGGTGATTTTTTCCTACTAAGTTTCATTACTCATCGGATTAACTTCTCTACCCCTGGTGTTTCATACTAGATGTTGTGGAGCAATTGGAGTATCCACCCGAGCATGAAGAGTCGGGACCAGATGAAGAAGACCATGGCGACGTGTGGTTGCCATACTCTTAGTAGCTCTGTTCAAAATTTTTATTTTCAGAATAAACAAATATAAACCCCAATGGAGATTTATGTTATTTCTGTTTCTGCACTTTTAACTCTAGTTTAACTTAACTTTTGGTTGTTTTGATAAAAAAGAGCATTTTGATAATTTACATTTCAATTGATTTAATAATTGAATTAAAGACTTTAAATAATGTTATAAAAATTCGGGGCGTTACAGAATCTGTTAGGGGTGTTTTTTCCCCCTTTGGTTAGCTATAATTCCTCCCTTAACTAAGCTGTTTCACTTGTTATAATTGGTGCATTTTTCAATAAACACCTCATGCTAATAGACACATACATGTCTACAAAATGTCAATTTGGTAGCCATTTTTTCATACAATTCTTTCTTAATTCTTCTCTCAATCCTAAAGCATTAAAAAGTTCTATTTTTGTGATGTATTTATTTTCATTGCTAAAGTTTTTGTTCACTGCATAAACAAATTTTCAGATACTTGACAAACAGAAATTCTTGGGTAACTCGGATTTGACATAAAATGTGCAAACTACAGTCAAACAAGAGATTGAAAGTCTAGGCTTCATCGTATAATGGAAGCCAGTAATTCGCTAGCAACTTAGTACATACTAATTTTTTAAAAATTAGTAGGAGCGAATATTGTCTTAAAGAGGTGAGGACCCTAAAACGCACGTTCAAGTGTTTCACCATATTCTTCTACAAGAAATAACACCAATAAAAACTAACATATATATGTACATGACATAACTTGTTCGATACCAACGACCAAAATAACAAAAAAATTAAATTAAATTACTTTGAACAACTAAGTAGATTCTCTCCAATCTCTATTTAAATAGGATGAAATAGTCACAATTTAAAATTGTGATACATCACCTAATGTTATTTTTAATGATGGAGATTTTGACTCAAATATACTCATAGCCTCACAAAAGCCTCCCCCTTAAACAATGTTTTAGTCTTCGAGTGGATTTTGTAACGCGAACTTTGACGATGTTTTCTTGTTTCGATGCCAATTATCATATTTCTAAGAGCTTTTTGTGGGTCGAAACGAGTAGATGTGTTTCATTCTCACAAAAAAGAAAACTAAGGAACTGGAGGAAAGCTGGGAGAAGAAGAAAAGTGTAGTGTAGGAGAAGAGAGGTGATCGCTGTGTTTCTTGTATGCTGAAACTACAAGTAGGAGCTCTATTTGGACACAAAATTAGGAAACAAGTACAATTATGAAGGGCCAAATTCATGCATGAATCGGTTAAACAACTTGTGAGAAGATGTTAAAAAATTGGATATAGACCATGATTGCAGGACAGCCATATGAAGCTGTTTATTCATAATGGTTGATATGCAAGGAGCTGGGCTTACAAATCCATTACTAGCCGAATCAAACAATACCCAATTCATGGTCCAAATATAGGAGCCCATCCCAATGGCCCAAATAGACTAATCCCAAGCTATAAATCTTTTACTGAGTAATAAAACAGTGTTTGCTGGGCCCAACCTCAGCCCATCGTCACAGTCCGAGTGGGCAGTGTCGCCCTCATATCAAAGCATCTTCAAAAAAATATCAAATTTTGGGACATTTCATTTTTTGATGGCTTATAGGACAATTTGATATTCAATTTTTTTTTATCTCTAACAAAGATGTCAAAATTGAGATATTTGAAAAAAAAAGACATTTGACCCTTAATTTTAAATTTGGTATCAAATAGCCTTTTTTAATTGTCACGTAAAATTTGATAATATTTTTATTATTTTTGTTGGAATTAATTTTGATGTTATTTGTTATCATTTGAACTGTCACATTAAATTTGATATTTTTTTGTTAAAAATGCTCTCATACATCTTAAATTTGAGTGGCTCGAAAAACCAAACTTCTTAAGCAAAGTTGACATTTAAATACCCATCATAATTCATGTCACTAAATCAATGTGGGATTGAAGGTTTTTCCCTTTCAATACCAAACCCACATTGAAAATAGTCAACTTTGAACATTAATATTTTATCTATTTCTTGATTATTATTTTTTTACATTTTTAATAGGTTGAACTACTTGGTTAGGAGTTTCCATATTCCTGGCCGAAAATCACTCCATGGGTGTAATCGAAAGTGTTGGGATGGGGAGAGGAATCAGGATTCGACGTTTGAAGAGGTTGAGATTTTTTTTCGGAGAAAGGACGGAGACCGATTATAATATGGGGGGACCGAAATGTATTGTTTTTATAATTTTTAAAATTTATGTCTAGATCTTAAATTTTTTTTTAAATTTGAGAGAATCAAAGCCTCCCGCAGTCTCCATATAATTTCTCCCCCGGTTGGAACCACTATTTGTTGATTAAACTTCATCACCTGTGACTTAATTTTCCCCCATGCGCACACATCTAAGTTGTGATTCATGCATTTTTTTTAGGGAGTTTTTTGTATTTTTAGTGAAATGAATGGAATAATTCATAAAGTCAAACACTTAATAATCAATCTTTAGTCTTGGTTAATGTACCATCAATAATGCGCAGAGGTCATCCATACTAATTCCTGTTCTGGATTGTTCCTATAATTTCTATGAATCATGTTTTTAGATTGATTGAAAAGTAATCACTGGGTGTAATCTTAAGTGTTCGGTCAACTCTCTCTCTCTCTCTCTCTCTCTCTCTGTTTCAACCTCTGCACACTTGATCAATTTGTGATTGATGGATTTTCTCGCAATTCTTTATATACTCAGTGATATCAAATGAATAATACACAAAGTCGGTAACCAAATCATCAGCCCTTGCGTAATCTTGGTTTTTCTCTGAGAAAAAGAGTCAATTCGCACATATCATCTAAAGATTTAAAGATTTCAGCCCATGAACCCACAAAGAAAAAATCTATAGAAATTAAATCTTCGAATATGAAGCTTTATAGCAGGGCATCTAATCTGTATAAAGTCAATTAATTTTTGAGATTTGAAATTAACGATCGGACAAATTTTCAATAACCCATAGTTATTGGTTTTGATAAGATTCGATTTCGTGATTTTAAAGGACAAGTCGTTTAGTGATTTTGGTGAAATTCGACTTCATAAACTTAAAGAGCAAGTTTCTTAGTGACTATTTCTCCTTTTATGAACTAACAATCTCCTTCCTTGTTCTTAAGTTCATTTGGCGTGGGGTTTAGAGTTACACTCACTCTTAGGTGTGAGATTCAAAATTTCTCAAATTCTATCAATTCTTTTAGAGTTAATTCATACATAATAAATTCTTAACTATAAATGAGCCCCTATAAATAGAGAGTGAAATTAATCATCCAAAGACTAATCGATAATAAATTAAAAGTAATTTCAAAACTTAGCGGCTATAAAAAAAAAAAAATCTCCCTGTCATCTCAGTTTCTAAATTACTTTTGGTGCAGTATTGCTTCCTTTGGTAACATTTTCTATAAATCAAGTTTTTTACTTGATTGAAAATTACTTATTGAGTGTGACGTTGAAGTGTTCGATCCAACTATTTTTGGCTTAAGCCTCGTCATCTCTCTCTCTCTCTCTCTCTCTCTCTCTCTCTGTCTGAGAGCGAGAGTTGACTTGATTTTCTCCCATGGCCACACATACAGTCTGTGACTGATGGGTTATTGTAAAAAAGTTGTCTATATTATCAATGAAGTCAAACGAATAATGCAAAGAGTCGGTCACTGAACGATCAGTCCTTTCGCTTGTTTAATGACCAAATAGTGTTCACATTATAACTAATGGGATTAAAATTTTAACTAAAATTACATAACACATTTTGTTTTAATAAGAGATAAATATAAAATTTTATTTATATATTAATTTAAAAAATACTCGATGGTTTTTATTACTTAAAAAAAAAGATATAGGAAATAATTATTTGTTAAATAGAAAACTAAGATGCCTCTTTAATTATAGACCCGTAAAATATTATTTATCAGTGGATTATTATTCAAAAGCGAAATAATTTTTGGCACAATATGCATAGTTAAAATACTTTCTTTATTTCAATGAAATGCTTGGAAAAATTTTATACAGTGTGTAATATTTAGAGCAATTTTTATACCTTAGTTGAAACACTTAGATCAATATCATAATTTTAATAGTATAAAATTTATTAATTAATATTCAAACATATAACAGTAATAAAAAATTGAATGGGGTCAAGTGACTCCACTTGACCCCTACTAGCTCCCAGAGCGCTTTGCCCTCCTAGGCATGCAACACTGTCCTTGCATGTTCCTTGATTGTTCATGGGACTGTAAATTTGATGTATATTTTGAACTTTATAAATTTCTATAACAATATAGAAAGGTATTTTTGCACAGAATATTTTTTTTAATAAATCTCAATCATTCATTTTATCTACACATTCAATGGTTTAAAGTTATACTTCTCACAAGTTAATTTTTAGATAATATTTTAGCAACATTTAGCACATTGGACGGCGAAAATCTAGATAACAAGATTGGTAAGTATCTTTAAAGAATATTTTTTATTTACAAATCTCAACCCTTCATTTTACATATTTAACAGTCTAAAGATATATTTCTCACATATTAACATTTAAATAAAATTATAATAAATATTTAATATATTTTTTACAAATTTAAATTTTTTATTTTACACATCTTACGGTCGAAAATATTAATTTCACAAACTAATTTTAAATAAATTAGTATTTATTATATAATTTAATTATTTATTCTACACAACTAACGGTTTAAAATTATACATCTCACATATTACCTTTTAAATAAAATTTTAGTAAATGTTTAGTATATTTCAAGGCAAAAATTCATATAACAAGACAAGAGAGAGTTTTTAAATTGTACAGACACAAGCTAAGTTTTTCTGACTTGGGATTAAATATAAAGATGCAATCCTAAGTTGAACAAGAATTCTTATTAATTAGATGATTATTTGTGAAATATGTATTCATTTCTTTAAAATGGTTCAAAAACTTTGCTTTCATAGTGTTTAAATCATATTTTGACATTTGTCGAAAGTGATGAGGTGACAATGTCAATAAAGTAGACAATTAAGAAGTCTATTTTATATACGCCAATGGTCACACCACCTGCCAAATAGATGATGATGTGGCAATACCAAAGCCTCCAGACAGTTGAGGAGCCTTGAGCATTCCAAATAAGATGCGTCGATATACATAAGTTTTGGACAAGAGATGATTAAAGACTGAGAGTTCTATGAAAATAGCAGTTTGCTTGTGCTAGTTTTGTCCAGATTCAAAAAAGACGAGTTCAAAAAGAAAACCGAAATTAGTTGAAGAATACAAAAGGGTAAGAGGCAATTACTCTTGCAATTTGCCTGGTTTAAATTTAAACTTGCAGGAGAGAAACAAGAGTAGTTGTCCTTGCACAATGTAAATACATGAAGATGGAGCCAAGAGAGTGACATTGACACACTGATCAACCTTACTTGTAAGAATACTATTGTAACTTTGAAAATTTCTTCCTGCCGAATTCTATATCAAGATTAGTAAAATTATTTTAACTACTTCTCTTATTTGATCATGATACATCCATGCTTCCAAGAAGTCCTAAAACGAGACGTTGAATCATACATCCATCTTTCAAGAATTCACATTTTCAGCACTCAATTTTTATTGTTGTTGTAATTATTTTCTCTTTCCTTGTCGATAAAGTGAAAATTGTAGTAACAAATTTGGCGCTAGAAGGAGGGCAGTTTGCTAATCCAAAAGCAATGGCACCAAAAAGAAAAAACACGAATCACACAACAACATAACCTATTGGTGACACGTCTCATGAAAGGAATGTTCATCAAGAATGAGTTGCATTGGGCCTAGAAATTAGGGTTCAAGAAGGCCAAGTCTATGGCCCTATATTTGATGGCCAAAGGAATGGCCTATAAGTGGAACAACGTCAACCCTTTATATACCAAGCCTTGCAAGGAAATTGGCATAGGCACTAACAAATTCTCAAACATAAAGTGTACAACAACACCTCATTAACGTGATGAGAAGAAAGAGACCATTCATGACCAAGGGTGTGTTAAAAGGCCGCTGCATGAAATTGTGAGGGCACATCAACCACAGGTATTTACAAATTTTGTATTCAATACAGTCCTTATTGGTGGGAAAAAGACCCCATTGGGACCTAGACATGTCCTAGGGCAATATATAATTTTTGCACAAAATAATCTTGTGTCAAGATATCCTGTAGTAAGTATAGTGAAAAATCAAGGCCAAAACATTAATAAATTGAATAAATCTTTTAACACATCAAGTTGTTGTATATCAAAGTGTATATCATATCTACGTAGCGTATCATTATAAGACAAAATTTAAAAGCAGATTCTTGAATTTTAATATGTGTTCAAATTAGTGGATGTCAAATGGACATGATGTGAGATATGATGTATAATTTGATGTACAACGTAATGTGTTAGTAGCATTGCTCTAATAGATTTGGCCAATTCTTGCAAAAGATGCCTAATTATGGTCATCGACTGAATCCAACTCAGGTCTCAATTATGATGAATAGGGTACAGACGATGGAATTCATGCAAGAAATATATAGTTCATGCCTACGAAGGACTAAGAAGGCAAACAAGAAGACATTGCCACTTTGACCTTAGCTGTGTACATTGATCCTGAGGACTTGGCTCTTTAGTTTGTCTTCTTTCTAGCTTGGGCTTAACCCTTTTGGTAGGCTCGATTGGGTTGAGGTGTTGGTTCAAAGGAGCAAACAGTTATGTTGGTGGTGGGGCCTCGGGTCAGCTCAGTGTAAGTTGAGATCTCGCATTCACCTCCATGTCTTCATTATTAGAAAACTCAAATACAAGCTTAAGAGTGACTCATTCAATTGGGTGTCGGACAATGCCGAGGAGAATGGTTGTGCTAGGGCCAGATCGAAGGCTCGAAGAGACCTGCTTCTAGTGCAACCAACCCATTTTTCGGCGCACGACCATATGGATTACTGCCCCTGACACTCAGTGCGTCGAGTGTGAAGTTAGGGATAAGGGTAGTTATCTCTGATAACGACTATCCAAACATGGTGCATGACCACCAGGTTGTCCAAACGAGGTGCACGATGCGCTGTTGGATATAGTGGTGCGTGCACCCTAGCAATTCCCTAAAAGTACGACAGTGAGGCACTTAGTACCAAGTATGCGCAATTACTCACTCTCAAAGCTTTTCTAGTAGACTATTCCCTTTTATAAACTAAATGAAGTATCGGAGTGTTTTCCAGCTACCTTTAGCCGATCGGTACTAATTGATTGTTTTTTGGCAGGTTAACTAAATGGAAATTTAACACAAATAATCAAGAGAGAGATTTTATAACTCTCCAATTTCTCATAAATGTTAAATAAAATATTTAACATTAAAAGACTAATTTATTCATTAATAAAATAAGTTTTGATTACAACCAAAATGAAAATACATTAATACTGGAATAAAATAGAGCTCGACATAAGCTAGATGAACAATAGTGCTACGGTGTCCTCCACGGAAGTGTTATCCTTGGCAGCTAGGTAAGAAGGTGTTGATACCAGATTTTGTCCCACCGCTCAATATTAGGCAAAATAGGATGTCTGATAAAGTCTGAAAGAAGCCAAACGCGTAAAGTGACCATTTTGCTTCTGAATGGTCAATTCAACAAGCATAGGTCAGGGTTCGGGAGCACTATTTGAAAAATAACTTCACCCAATCATGAAGACCTCACACTACTAATTAGGACAAAAACAAACGACGCTGACAGTTTTCGGTTGTTTGAAACGTGGCCTTGGGAGCACAATTTCTGAGCTGATAAATTCAAACTTCAAGGAGCACATATTATTGATCAGCATGTCAATACGAGTCCAATGGCTGTATCCGGGGTTCAATCTGAGGTCGTCAAGTTAAAAAAAGTCATATTTTAAAAGCAATTAGCGACCAACCGGCACGATCTGAACGCACGATTTACGAGATGATATTTTTAAATTTTGAGAGATACATATTATTGATTAGCGTGTCAATACGAGTTCAACGGCTGTATCCGTGGTCCGATCTGAGTTCGGTTGAAGTTCCCTCGTCAGAAATTAGTATTCCAGTACACGTATAAGAACTAGGGGTGTAAGTGCAATTTCCACCGTTATGATGATGTCATATGGCGCAATTTGGGCACAACTTGATCGCATCATGGGCGCAGGTTGTGCTGGTGAATGAAAATTTGAGATTGGTTTGGTCAAATGAAAGTAATTTCAAGTTGGTAGAAACTTAGCCTTAAGGTTTAATTTCAATTGGTCAGCTACGTCTATAAATATAAGGCTTCACCAATGGCTTCGGGATCAGATTTTTTTACCCTAGATCATCGGCCAGACCACCTCCTCTCTCCCGAAAATATTTTCAAGCTCCCGAAGTCAGAAATCGAATCCCATAGTAAAACCAGAGAGCAAAAAACACGAAGTATTTTTATTTCATTCTTTCTTCTTCTTCTCTCTTTTTTTCATTGCCCATAGTAAAAACAGAGAGCATTTTCATCTCAGAAATTTTTCGAGTGTCCTGCATCCGAGCCGTTCCCAGCTTTTTAGTTTCGGACGCTCGATATCAGAACGAAATTAGGGTTAGGATCTTTTAGTTAGGATTTTTGTCCAAATACAAGTAGAGGTTCTGCCCATTTTAATTTCAACTATCAGAAAGATCCGAAAAGTACTTTCGCTTTAGCATAGCCCAGGGTATCAACAGGATTTAATATCCGTTGTTACGCCAGTTTATGGTTTAGCCTAGTCTTTTGTGTTTCTTTCGCTTGTAATCGACAGATCTTGATATCAATACAAGGTAGCGCTGCAACAGCCGTTTCATTTCAATTTTTGCTTTTTTTATTTAATTTCTGCTTTGATTATTTAATTTCTGCTCTTTTCATTTAATTTCTGCTTTCTTTTTCCTTTTTCTATCAATGTAAATATTACGCTTATAAGTATTAATATTCGCATCTCTAGTCCGCAACTCTAGAAATTTCTAGTCCATTTCTAGAGATTTCTAGTCCGCATTTCTAGAATGTCAGAATATCATTTTTTTTGTCTTTTCTCTTTTATTTACACTCACGGCATATTGCTTGATTGCGTCGACACCTATCAGAGTTAACTCCTAACTTTTTTCCTTTCTCAAATCTCATAACATTTTCTTATTTTATTTCCCTTTCCCGGATCCCATAATATTTTTCTTTTTATTTTCCTTTCCCGAATCCCGTAA